>BOPN01008202.1:45000-48346 GCA_017312705.2 Penaeus japonicus | reverse complement strand
CCTCCCCCTCCTTCTCCTCCCTCCCCCCCAGAATGCGGCATCCCCAACAGGAAGAGCAGGATCATGGGCGGCGAGAAGACCGAGGTGAACGAATACCCTTGGCTCGTGGGCGTGTCTCGGAAGGGGAAATCTGATAGGCCATTCTGCGGGGGTTCACTCTACAACGACGAGTGGGTCATCACTGCCGCCCACTGTTTCGACAAGTGCGCTCCACTCTTCTTTCGTTATGGCTATATCTATATCTATATCTGTATCTATATCTATATCTGTATCTATATCTATATCTGTATTTATATCTATATCTATATCTATATCTGTATATATATATGTTTATATCTGTATCTATATCTGTATCTATATCTATATCTATCTATATCTATATCTGTATCTATATCTATATATCTATATTTATATCTATATCTGTATCTATATCTATATCTATATCTATATATATATCTGTATCTGTATCTATATCTGTATTTATATCTATATCTATATCTATATCTATATCTGTATATATATCTATGTTTATATCTGTATCTATATCTGTATCTATATCTATATCTATCTATATCTATATCTGTATCTATATCTATATATCTATATTTATATCTATATCTGTATCTATATCTGTATCTATATATATATCTGTATCTGTATCTATATCTGTATCTATATCTATATCTGTATCTATATCTATATCTGTATCTATATCTATATCTGTATCTGTATCTATATCTATATCTGTATCTATATCTATATCTATATCAATACTTATATCTATAATTATATCTATATCTATACCTATATCTAATTATCTATCTATCTATCTATATCTATTTATCTATCCATCTGTCTATATCTATTTATCTATCTTTATCTATAACTATTTATCTGAATCTATGTTTATTATCTATCCATTTATATCTATCTATGCATCCATATCTATATCTATCTATCTAGATTAATCAATCTTAATATATAACTATCTATCTATCTATGTCTATGTTTATCTATCTATTTATCTATCCATCTATATCTATTTATAACTATATCTATCAATCTATATATCTCTCTCTCTCTATATATATATATATATTTATCTATATCTATTTATCTATATTTATATATCTATATCTATCTATCTACATTTATATATATTTATCAATCACACACACACACAACACACACACAAACACACACACTGTTTACTCTCACTGTTTTGTTTAAAACTTGTTCAGCATGAATCCTTCACATAGTTGTGCATTCCTATATAAAATTATACACGGACACGAACACGGACACGAACAAGGAAACGGACACGCACGCTCATGCTAGGTCGATTTTCTTCTATTAGTGAGCTACTTCATCTACCTATCTATCTATATCCAACTATATCTATATGTATGTCAATATCTATGTATCTATACTTATCGACTTATCTGTATCTATTTATCTATATCTCTCTGTATCTGTCTTTTTATCTATATCTCTCTGTATCTGTCTATTTATCTATATCTCGCTGTATCTGTCTATTTATCTATATCTCTCTGTATCTGTCTATATATCTATCCACCTATTTATTCATTTATATCTCTCTCTCTATATCTATATCTATCTACCTATCCATCCATCTCTCTCTCTCTCTCTCTCTCTCTCTCTCTCTCTCTCTCTCTCTCTCTCTCTATATATATATATATATATATATATATATATATATATATATATATATATATATATGTATATATATATATCTACTTACCTATCCATCTATATTTATCCATCTATCCACAATCAGACGAGTAAGTGACATCACCTCTTTCATCCAATTTTTCTGTCACCTCTTTAATCCTTTTTTTCTGTCACCTCTTTAATCCTTTTTTTCTGTCACCTCTTTAATCCTTTTCTAATCGCCTCTTTAATCCAATTTTTCTGTCACTTATTTAATCCTCTTTTAACCGCCTCTTGAATCCAATTTTCCTGTCAGGATATCCTCTCGCAGCGCGGAAGTCCTGTTCAACATGTGGGACTGGAGGTACGGCCCCACCGCCATCTATTCCAGAGGAATTGATCATTACGTCATCCATCCGGAATACAACGAGATGACGGTTTGTTGTGCTTCTTGAAGAAAAGGGGATGTGTGGTTGATATATATATAAAATTATTTTTTCGTTTTTTTCTTTTGTTTTTTAAAATCTATTTATTATCATTATCATTATTAATATTTTTTATTGTTATTTTGTTTTTTTTATTATTATTATTATCATTTTTTTTGGGGGGGGGGAGGGGGGGGGGAGAAATAAATTATTCGTTGATTTGTTTGTGTGTATTTAGTTTCTTGTGTTTTGTGGTTTGGCGAATTTATCGAGTCGCTGTTCTCTGGTGGGTATATTTTAAGTCTTCTATATATTTTTTACCTTATCCTTCTTAATTGGCAATGTGAGAAAAGATACGAAAAGGACTGTATCTGTTATCATCGTTCATATAAACACATCAATGTCTTACCTTTCACTGTAAGAAAAAAAAAAAAAAAAAAAAAAAAAAATCGCTCTTGAGACGGAGAGAGTCCAGCCTCCCCTCTGACCTAATTTCTCCCCCAAACCCTCCCAGTACAACAACGACATCGCCCTCATCCACCTCGACAAGCCCATAAGCCTGACTGACTACGCAGGGATCAAGCCAGTGTGTCTGCCGTCTCCTGTGGCAGACTTCACCGGCAGGAATGCCACGGTCACCGGCTGGGGCAAGCTCTCCTACAGTACGTGGGATTTGCGTGGTTGTGGGGGAAAGGGTGTGTGTGGGGGAGGGTTGTGGGTGGGGTGGGGTGGGTTGTGTGTGGGGAGGGGGGAAGGGTTGTGTGGGGGAGATTTGTGTGTGTGAGGGGGTTGTGTGTGTGGGGGAGGGTTATGTGTGGGTGTGGTGGGTGGGGTTGTGGGGTGGGAGGGGGAGGGGGGTTGTGGGGAAAGGGTTGTGTGTGTGTTTGCGTGTGTTTGTGTGTGTTTGTGTGTGTATGTGTGTGTGTGTGTGTGTATGTGTGTGTGTGTGTGTGTGTGTGTATGTGTGTGTGTGGGCGCGTGCACGTGTGATGGAGAATGTGTGCATATATGTGACCTTACATTCATGCCTTGTAGATTTACAATTCCTCCACAAGGAGTGCGTGTCTGCATGCGTCCGCGTGTGTAACTCTCGCTCCACAAGGGCAGCGGATTCTCCTTCCTCGTCTCCCGAGCGAGATAACCCCGCGTGTTCCGTATCCCGCAGCGGGCGCCCAGCCGGAGATCGCGCGGGAGATCACGTTCCCGATCAGGACGCGGCAGGAATGCGAGGAGGCGTTCGGGCGCCACGT
>BOPN01008202.1:22500-27500 GCA_017312705.2 Penaeus japonicus | reverse complement strand
ACAGTAGGTAATGTAGACATGCAAAGAAATAATTTATTTGAGACTCATGTTGCTAAATATACAGGGATTATATCCAAAAAGTAACCAGACAAAACCTACATATCTAGAGGACATGGCAAAGATCAACAATTATTCAATGATAGCTCTTACAGAAACTCATCTGAATGAAGACATAAAAAATGAAGAAATTAAAATTGATAACTATGAGCTAATAAGGAAAGATAGAAATAAGAGAAGCAGAGGAGGAGTAGCTCTTTATATCAGGAAAGAATTAGCAACTAGAATGGATACTGTAATAGAATACTCTAATAATACAGTAGAAATACTAGGGGTATTGGCAAAAGATACAAAAAAGCTATACATTATTTTATACAGACCTCCTGGAACAACAGAAACATCATTCAATGAATCACTAGGCATTATTAGTAATTACATTGTCAATACAAGGGAATTTTAATTTCCCATTTATCGATTGGGAAACAAAGCAAATAAAGATAAGAGCAAATGCCACTAAAGATGAAAAACAACAAGCGAGAAAGCTTTTAGATTTTGAAGAAAATTTTTATCTTAACCAAATCATCAATATTCCAAACAAGTGGAAGAAAAAGCACTGGACCTTGTTTTCATTAGTATAGGGGAAGATGTACACAACATATCACCAACTTATACAGCCCAATCAGACCACAAAATAATTGAAATCACAATGAATAAGTTAAATAATCAGAAAAGTAGTAAAAAACAGATAGCCGAAGCAGAAAAGAGTCTCAGATCTTTAAACTTTAGCCATAATCAAATAGATTGGAAAAAAATAAATGCAACACTAGAAAAGTCACTGAAAGATATTGACGTCCTCTTAACACCAAAAGATATACTAGAGAAGCTTTATAATGCATTTAAAGATGTTTGTAGAATGTTTGTCCCCCAAAAAAACAACAGAAACAAGAATATTATACCAAGAGATCGAAGGATCATGTTAAGAAACAAAAAAACAAAAAAAATAAGGTTAACAAATTGAAAAAAACAACAGATCAGATCAAGAGAGAAAGGATCAAAGCAGAGATAAGGGTTTTGGAAGATAAATTAAAACTGTCTATAAGTAACCAAAAAGCAGCCGAAGAAAAAAGAGCTGTGGAAGCTATAAAACAGAATGCAAAATATGTTTTCTCTTACGCAAACAAGTTAAAGAAGAGAACAGAAATTGGGCTTCTTGAGAATAATGGTGCATTGGTAACTGATTCAAAGGAAATGGCTGAATTACTCAAATTGCAATATGAAGAAGTCTATAGTGTCCCAAGAATAGAAAAATTAATATCAGACCCACAGAAACATTTTAGTATTATTAGTAATGAAGATGAATGTCTCACTGACTTCATATTCGATGAAAAAGATATTCTTGAAGCAGTAAGTGAAATACCAACAAACTCAGCAGCTGGGCCAGATGAAATCCCAGCAATCTTTTTAAAAAACTGCAAAGAAACCATAGCAAAGCCACTGGTAACTTTGTGGAGGAAATCTTTGGACATGGGGATTATCCCCAGCTTACTGAAAGAGGGTACTATAATTCCAATATATAAAGGTGGAAACAAAGGTCAGGCCAAAAATTATAGACCAGTAGCACTAACATCTCATATAATAAAATTATTTGAAAGGGTAGTGAGGAAAATAATTGTCCAGTTTTTAGAAAAAGAAAACAAGATAAACCCTGGGCAACATGGATTCAGAAGTGGTAGATCTTGTTTATCACAGATCCTGACACACTTCGAACACATACTAAGGGACCTAACTGAAAATAGAGAAGTTGATGTAATATATCTAGACTTTGCAAAAGCTTTTGACAAAGTAGATCACGGCATTCTGCTACATAAGATTAAAGACCTTGGAATCGGCGGGAAAGTTGGAAGATGGATTTACAACTTCCTAATAAATCGTAAACAAAAAGTACAAATTAATGGGCTTTACTCGAATGAAACGATTATTATGAGTGGGGTGCCACAAGGGTCCGTTCTTGGGCCCTTGTTATTCCTTATTATGATTGGTGACATTGATAATGGCGTGAAACACTCAAGAGTAACATCATTTGCAGATGATACAAGAATAAGTACACCCATAGATATACAAGATAATGAAAACTTAACGAGGATCTACATACCATCTGTAAGTGGGCATATGAAAATAATATGAAATTCAATGCAGATAAATTTGAAATCATAAGATATAGTCGAATTGGAAATTCAAGGGCAAGATCATATTTTGTCGAAGATGTGAAGATTGAGGAGAAAAAAGTAGTAAAAGATCTAGGACTCTATATGAGTAATGACTTTCAGTCACCATATAGAGCAGATTGTCAACAAAGGAAAAGTTATGAGTGGATGGGTAATGAGGACTTTTAACACAAGAGACCCAGAACACCTTTTACCACTATGGAAAACATTAGTGACCACAAGATTAGAATACCAGTGCCAAGTATGGAGCCCAAATCTTATAAAAGATATAATGTTGATAGAACAAGTCCAAAGAATCTTTACACGGAAGTTAGATAATATGATGGGTCTAAACTATTGGGAAAGACTAAAAAAACTAAGACTGTACTCACTACAAAGGCGGAGAGAGAGATACTTCATTATATATGTGTGGAAAATTATTGAAAACTTAACACCAAATCCAAGACCTGTTGAAGGAGGGGAATTCAGGTAAGACATTCCCCCAGGCAGGGAAGAACATGCTATCGCACTGGGATAAGTGCACAAACATGCCTGTTAAGAAAAATGCAAAAACAAAGTTTCCTAATAAACGGACCTAAATTGTTTAATAGCATACCGAAGGATATAAGAAACCGCCCGACCAGCGTTGAAGTGTTTAAAAGAAAACTAGATAAATGCATACACTCAGTACCAGATGAACCACCAACATGTGGTAGTGAAAGAACGAGGGCTGAATCAAATTCCATCCCTCATCAGTTGCTTGCAACTGACAAAAAACGGGCGGTCCCCCAGGATGGCCCTGGCATGAGCTAATAACAAGGCTCAAGCTGTAACTACCACCAAGTAACCAAGTAAGTAAGTAAGTATATATATATATATATATATATATATATATATATATATATATATATATATATATATATATATATATATATATATATATATATATATATATATATATATATATATATATGTGTGTGTGTGTGTGTGTGTGTGTGTGTGTGTGTGTTTATATATACATATTTACATATATGTATGTATATATATGTATATATCTATATATCTATCTACCTTTCTATCTATCTATCTCTCTATCTATATATATATATATGTGTATGTGTGTGTGTGTGTGTGTGTGTGTGTGTGTGTGTGTATGTGTGTGTGTGTGTTTGTATGCGCACGCGCGTGTATGTGTGTACAATGTATTTCAATTTGAAGAGTGTGTGACTGAGTATACCTATGTGTTATATATTTGTTAAGAGATCTGTTCTATTCTATTGTAGGTTGTATGCGTGCATTCATGTATATTGTATATTTATATATACATGCATTTCTGTCTCTATCTATAAGTAAAGTCTCCACCTACATGTAACTATAAGTTCTAATGTTAAAAGCCTAAAATTCTGTTTCATCGACATAAAATCCTTAAGCAAAACATCTAAAACACAGATAAACAAATCAAATTAAGAAAGAAATATCAATAACATTCTAGCAAAAGGAAGTTCGCAATAAACTTCAACTTAAAACATCAACGCCATGAAGTTATCCGGTTGACATGTGCACTCAAGGGGCTGTCGAGGGGGTACTCAACCATTAGATATCACAGTGTCCATTAGGTCTAAAATGGTCTTGCAAGAAACGTATTGATAGGCCCACCTAGAACTACGAAGTTCTTCCAGGGTTCTGTTTCTCGTGTTGGTTTTTCCTTTGTTTCGTAAGGGGCATATCATGTAAAAAAAAAAAAAGAAGAAAAAAAATGATAATAAATAAATAAACAAATAAGAATATGTCCAGTTCTTCTAATAAAATATGAAAAGAATTAGGCAAGCAGACTGATTTGGCCCTTCCAATAATGACACAATTCACTCTTTAATTATGATACTGGGTGTATGTGAATATATGTGAATATACCAACTCTTCTCTTGCCAACTACTGCACTATGTTGATGGCTTCGCTCATGGCAGATGTCTCGTCATAAATCTGTCCTGCACAATATTTCGGCTCAATTGCACACCTTCGCGAGACCTCATACAGTTTGTCTTTCAGTGGCACTGCATCAGGTTGAAGTAGCCGGATGAAATCTGAAAATTCCTCTTGTTCTTCCTTCTTGTACACATAGAGGGCAACCATTGCTCCTCCTTGATGATGTCCTTTGATTCATCAAGATATGTTTATACTTATATCTATCTATCTATATCTATTTCTATCTATCTATATCTATCTATCTAAATCTATATCTATATCTATCTATCTATATATATCTATATCTATCTATCTCTCTATCTATCTATCTATCTATCTATCTATCTATCTATCTATCTATCTATCTATCTATCTATCTATCTATCTATCTATATATATATAAATACTGCAGTATGCTAAATCTTTACGATACGTTTATTATACAATACAAGAAATTAGAGGACTTGCAAACTTGCAATAATAACCTTTACAAACCTAGAGCTTTGGGGATGTGTGGCTATGGAGTCCTATTTTGGGTACGTATACTGAACTGAGTCCTATTTTGGGTACGCATATTGAACTGCACAAAACAACAAAGGGAAAAAACAGGAAAACACGCGAATATACCGTAGGCCTTTACGCTCTACTGCTTCCTCGGGGCATATTTGTGTGTTTTCCTGTTTTTCTCTTCATTCTTTTGTGTAACTCTCGTTCAGCATGAATCCTTCACCGAATTGAACCATCCCTTTTGCCAAAATGCAAACGTTGGGATTTCAATTTGGACTTTAGATTAGAGAATAAACCAATAATCATGTTTCGTGTGTTTTAATCTTGTTG
>BOPN01008202.1:15000-17500 GCA_017312705.2 Penaeus japonicus | reverse complement strand
AGCATTATTAGTACACCTACTGGAAGCGCTAGTAGCAATAGTAGTAGTCATAGTAATAGTAGTAGTAGGAGTGGTTGTTGTAGCAATAATCTTAATGATAATGACAGTATCAACAGTAATGATAATGGAATTAAAAAAGACATTAATAAGGAAATGAGACATGGCAATACAATAATGATGATAATAAGGATAATGATAATTATAATGATGATGATTACAACATTAAGCACGTTGATGATGATAACCATGATGATGATAATGATCATGATATTGATGATGATTATCATGATTAATGATAAAAAATGAATAGACATAACAATAAGGACGATAGCAACCATAGCAATGACAACGCAAATCATCTGCACTAATTGCGACATAATAATACCGTATATTGCACCGCACTGCTATTGTTGCTCGTTCACTTGCCTTGCCTTGCACGAGCGTCTTGGGTTCCTCTTCACAAAAAGGGTCCGTTGCAGCGAAGAATGCAAGTTCACAGCAAGAAAAATGGGACAGTTATGGCTCTGTTTCCAGGAAAACGGATTTTTTTTTCCCCTAAATATTTTCCTAGTCTACTGCAGCCAGAGAGTATGGATGTCGCGTCTTGTATGTTGCATATGCATGAAGGATGTGTATGTAGTGTGTGTATGTTTTGTATTATGTATGTATGTAGCATGTTTGTAAAATGTGCATATATATCTCATTATAAAGTATGTATATTTCATGTGTTTTTTTTATGTTTATATAGTGTGTTTATTTAGTATGTGCATGACGTATTGTATGTACTATGCATGAATGATATTAAAAGAATTACTCTATTCAAGAAAGCATTTTCTTTTATTCTTTGTTATTTGTGTTTTTATTTATTTATTTTCAGGTTGGATTGCACAATATTGTTGCAGCATGATTATGGGTGCTGTAACTCGTTTTTTTAAATCTATTTTTAATGAGAATATGATATTGCAATAAAAGATTTAGATTCTATAGTATTAATCATGCATTTAAAAAATGTATCAAGTGAAAAGTATATATCGTTTTTTTGTTCCTATATTGTTCTCTCAATTATATGAAATAATGATAGTGATGATGATAATAATGATGTTTACTTAAATTATGATGATCATGATAATGTTGATGTTGATGATGATGAGGCTGAGGATGATGTTGATGATGATGATAATGATGATGATGATGATGATAATGATGATGTTGATGATGATAATGAGACTGAGGATGATAATGCTGATTATGGTGATAATTATAATGATAATGATGGTAATGAAGATAATGCCAATGATAATAATCCCAACAGTGATGATGGTGATGATACTAATATATATATTAGATGAGGGAGACCATTAACCGATCCTAACAACCACAATACCATCTGCACTTAAAACAACAACAACAACAACAACAACAAAAAAAAAAACATGCTTTAAGACCATTGTACCCTTGTTATGAACAAATAAACAAACATACCATTTCTCCTAATGGCTCTCACCTTCAGACATTTTGTCTCCTTTAATTGTATCCTTTACTAAGGGTACATTTCCAGGGTACAAGCCTTTCGCGCCTACGAGGTTCTCCTGTCCTCGCTTGACCTTCTTGCACCGTGTTTCTCCCCCCTTTAGCCTTTTATATACCCTCTTGTTCTCTTCCTCCTCAGACCTGAAGATGGGATCCAGATGGATCCTGAAACTGTTGTCTCAATTTCAATAAATCTGTTTTGTGTATAGTGGGTTTATCTGCCATGTCTATCTTTGTTTGACCTGTTGTTGTTGTCATGACCTGACTGTGACCCTCGTCCTGTATTGGTATTTACTAGGACCTTATTTGACCTAACTTGACCTGATCCCCAAGCCACGCCCCCATCATCAGAATTCAAAGAAAGAAATAGCATTTCTGAAAGGGTCTCTGTCAAGCCTATTGCGGATTTAGATACGGTAATATTCAAGAGGGAAAAAAAGTGCGCTGGTAGAACTAAAAGAAATCTAAAAAAAAACACTTATTATCATATCTATGGTTTGATATATAGTGAATGATTTATTATCATAGCTTCGGGGGTCGCTTTGTCCAGTCACAGGGAGAGGTACTTGATCCTAACTGTTCCTGAAGAATGGCAGATAACAATTTCCCTTGTCGATAAAAGGACAGGGAATGCCACTAAGCTTCTATTGTTATTGTGTTTTATTTTCTTCCGCCAGGGATTGCGAAGGACACATCACTTCCGACCAGAGCTTTCGAAAACCACCGGTGGAAATACACGCGGGGATAATTTTTTTGGGTCGTTTTATTTAGAGGAATATTCAAAGATTGATTTTTAGGTATCAAAGTTTTGTGTTGGATTAATGTGCTTGTTGACTGTATAGTGTAGTGTTGCAGGAACTACAAAACGTTGATACATACATATGAACACACACACACACACACACACACACACACACACACACACAAAACCAGAGAAAGATAGTGTACGGGAGAGCCTCCTTGGCACCCC
>BOPN01008201.1:30000-32500 GCA_017312705.2 Penaeus japonicus | reverse complement strand
CTATTTTTGTAATTGGTGGATTTGTTGTCTTTGTTTCGGGTGTCTTTTATTATTGTTCATGTTTTTTGTGTGTTATTTTCATGATCAATCCTTGATTAGAGAATCATTTAGATGAGGTTTTCGTTTTCCCTCTCGTATCATTAATAAATAGCTTTGATATCTCTACATATGTTATGTGCCCATAAAGGCTCATATGCATACGAGCTTTATTCACTTTCTGTCCATGCTTATACATATACAATAAGAACTAAAATAAATGCAATAACATGTAGGTATATATTTCTATCATCATCATTGATATTGCCATGAATACGGAATTTACAATTTTTGTTTCTATTAATACCAGTGTCATTAAAAACGTTATTATCATAATTCCTGCCTTTGCACTGTCATCCCTTTGATGGATTGTAATGTCATATTTCATTTGTTTGGTATTTCTCATGTTGCATATCATCTTTATCATCATGTTTTTTTGGGGGGTCATGAGTAATACCGTTACGTTGTCGCCTTATGAGTAACATTACTCACACTACACACAAGTTTATTCCTGTTTCCATCAGGATAGCATTCGCCAAAGACATTTGTTATTAACCTATTTGCTGTCTCTGGTCTCTTGTGGTGTCATCTTCCTTATAGTAGGAATGCTGTTGCAAATTTACTTTATATATATATTTTTTGTTGCTCCTGTGACTGATACGTAGCATCCGTCAGCGCGCCACTCCCCCCCCCCCTTTCCCCTCCCCCCTTTGTAAGTTACCACTTACGATGACAGATGGCCAGAGAGGGGGTTGGGGAGGTAGAGTGAGGTGGGGGGGGGGGGGGTTGCAACCTTGGCTCGGAGCCCTACACTGCTTATTTTCTTTCTGATGACTGCGTGTCTATAGTCGAAGCTTGCAATTAAGAAGCATTAGTCACTGGAGATATGTTTCTGCTCGTAAATCAAAAAAGGAAAGATCCATTTGATGTATTGGTTGATGGCATCCAACGCCGGGCTGTGTATCATTGATAAGTAGCGTTGAGAAGAAAGATAGAAAAAATAATGCAAGGGGCAGTGATTAAGTATGCCATATTTTACGCGCGTATTATCATTGGCTCTGCGAAAAGGGTTATTGCCATGAGAGTTACCTAATCATCTAAAACTATGAGTGGATGCATTACTGGATTTAGGCGATTTATGAGCCTTTTCGGCGATGACGTCACCGAGGATTTACGAGCTCGATTTGTCATTGGCTGTCTCGGCAGCTGCAAAAAGTCGGGAAACTCGAGTGTCGTTTGGAGGTTTCCATACCTACGATTTAAGGGATAAAAGCGCCGGCCGTCCCTGGAACTTATAATCCGACGGAATAGTCACATACTCCGAGCGCGTGTACTTTTATATCGATAAATGTCAAAGTTTGTGACAGAATCACAGTTCTCGTCCATACAAAGGCAAGTCTGTCGAGTTTTCTGAAACACCGGATTCGGACGCGGACCTCGCCATTCAAGAACGTATGCCAACAAAATACGAGTAATTCGCGCCGGAAAGTCAAAAGCGTTACAGTCGGACATTTCGTGAACTCAAAAACAAATATTCTCATATAACTTCGGACATTTCACTCGGAGCGCCCACCGAACTTTTGAGTTTTATGGGCAGAAGATCCATAATTAATGCCCTGCAGGAAGCATACGACAAACTGTTCCTTATAACAGCTCAGGGGCATTGAGTTTACGCCGTCTCCGGGGCCGCATCACGGGTCTCGTCGCATTGGTATTTGCATATTTATGGCGAGGGATGGGAGGGAAGACTATTGTATTTTCAAAATCGCTTCTGTCGAATTCAACCCCCTTTTCTTTTAACGTTCTGGCCTGTGTTTATTTCGGCCATTACGATCGCAAGTTAAGATCTTTATTGCGTGCGCCTAGATATACCTATGTTTGAAATTCATATCACATTTCTGTAGAAAAAAGAAGAAGAAAGAAAAAGGCACCTGCGTTAATCCGTACTACAGCCCATATACAAAGAAATATATTTAGCATTTTGACGATCTTCCTTTCTTGTTAGTTAATGTAGTGTGTCAACAATGCTTCGTACACTGTCTCATGGAGATTGTCTTTTCTAAATCATTTACCCGCGACAGCCAAGGAGTCCTCGCTTTTTATCGTCGTTTTTTTTCTGGTGCGACAAAGAACGATACGATGGCGATAAATATGTTAATGACTGGTAAATATGTTAATTACTGTTAATCACTTATTACGGAATGCTGCTCTGTTCTGTTGTCAATTCCCTGGACATCTGGATAGCAAAAATACAATTCCAATGTTGTTTTAGAATTTTAAAAGTCATAATTTTGTGCGCTCGCAGGCGGCAGTCTATACACAGGATACATCCAGCTTGACCAAGCTTCACTGCATTACAATGAGGAATCTATGTATCCGAGAGAAACAAGGAGAAGAAAAAGAAAAAATATATATATTTATGTGTAAATTCAACACTCTAAGCTTGGATTAGTTTTCACGCGAA
>BOPN01008201.1:15000-17500 GCA_017312705.2 Penaeus japonicus | reverse complement strand
CATTATTATTACTATTGTTATATTTTTTATTATTTTTCATCATCTTTGTTATCATAATTATTATAATAATTGTCATTATCATCATCCTTATTATTAACATTTCTGGTTTCATTGTTATTATGTTCATTAGTGTTATTATCATTATTATCATTATTCATTATTCTCTTTTATTTCCATTGGAGTTTGTTATTATTTTCAGAATTATTATCACTATTATTGTTGCTGTTGTTTTATTATCATCATTGTAGTTATTATCAAAATAATTTTATCATTATCAAAATTATCATTATCATTAGTATTATTGTCATAATTATAATCATCATTATTATTGATATTATTATTGATAATATGATTACTATTACTATCATTATTATCAATATTTTCATTACTATCATTATGATTATTGTTATTATTATTATCATCATTATTATTATCAGCATCATTATTGTTAACATTATCATGATGATTATTGTTGTTATTGTTATCATTTTCAATATCTTTATTGATAATGAGCTTGCTGATGCTGTTATTGAAACAATAACAATGATAATCTCCAAAATAATGACGACAGTAGTGATGACGATGTAATTCACAATAGTAATAATAATGATGATGATGATAATGACAATAACATAACCAACGACCAGTGCCCTTAGCAGGAGTAGCATCGTCTTCCGCATTCCTTCCAACAGCAGTATGTTCATCCCCGCCTTCGCTTCTACCAGGATCATCATATTCCATCACGATGCCACCACACGGCACTATCACCGCCACCTACCACCATCAGCAGGAACTCATATAATCCGTAACATACATCACAAGTCCTAGAAAAAAAAAATACCTTTGTCTCTCCCCAGCATGGATACATTGTCAAAAAATTCCCTCGGGAAGGTCGCGTGAGAAGATCACATTTCATATACTATTTGATGGTTTACATTTCCGTAAATTAAAGCCGCGTACACTTATCGTACATAAGCTTCCAACCTGCTGGGAACTGTGCAGGTGATATTATCCGCTTTTGTGGTCATATATACCTGCCTACTTGTTTTCCTTAATTGACACTCCGGGCTTTCCCAAGTTTTTTTTTCTCTGGGAGGGAGGGGGGAGGGGGGAGGGGGAGGTTGCCTATTATTGTCCCTTTACGCCATTTTTTCCCCGTCATGAATATCCTGCCTCTTTGCTAATTTTCAATTCACAAAGAGACAATGATGTGTCTACAGGCTGTATGATTATCGGGAATACTGGGAGTATACAGCGCGGGTTGGGGAGTGGGGAGTGTGGGGGGAGGGGGGGGGAGTGGCGTGTCCTCCCCAGCGCGGAGGAAGTGTGAAGTGTTCCTCCTGTGAGCGGGAGAGCAACGGGGGGTATTGCTACTGGACACTATAATTTTGTCACGGTGGCCACTAGCTATTGTAGGCCGCAATAGAGCTCGCTTTTTACTCTGATTATACGTCAGCAAATACAATGCGATCTGATGCATCTAAGGGCAAGCCGGACGCTGGCGCCGGACCCCATTAATTCAATCTTTTCATGTCAGGGGCGTTAGTGTGTCTTATTGTGCGGCCTTTGTGCCACGTCCAGTATCGCTGATTGGCGATGCATCGTGGGATTGGAGGACACGGAGCGCGGACGCTGGGTTTTGTCCAAGCGGTGTTTTAGTAAGCGAGAGGAAGGGGAGAGGAGAGAAGGGGGGGGGAGAGGGAGTGGAAGGAGGGAGGTGGCATTCACACGTGAAATATTTGCTTGTCAAACCGAGAAAGAACGAGGTGAGTAGCTGGGCTTTGTGTGCCGCGATTGTATGCTTTCTCACACGTGTAGATCGCCGTCAGGAGGGACCCGCCGCCTCCCATAGGACGGTCAGGCCTGACAAATGGTCGCGGACGAGAGCCGTAGGAGCATCAACGATTGCCGTAGTCCTTCTCGTCGAGGAGGAGCAACGGGAAGGAAGACTGGGCGGAGGCTTCCCCCTCGCCGCGTTATCATGTATGTGTTGGGTGAGCTGTGCGAGGAACGCGAGAGACCTTGGTCAGGGAGGGCAAAGGGTTACCTTCTGGGACTCTGTATGTGAAGAACTATCTCATTTCGTTTTCTTATTTATTTTGTAATGATGCTGCAATTTTTGAATCTACTTTATGGGTTGTTATTATAGTAGCTTGGCCTTGTAATGAGATTTTGCAAGATTTTTGCCGTGTGAGGAAAATGTGGAAGTGCAATCTTAGAATGCTCATTTCATATTCATTTTCTTAAAGCGTCTGGTTTCGTCATAAAACCCTTATTTTTATCATCATACTCACGCACATGTGCACACGCACGGACACGTACACCCGTACACGCTCAGATAAACACACACACACACACACACAAACAAACAATCACAAAAAGTTTATATAAACCCACATGTACAAATATTCAGATGTAATTTTTCCACATGCCGTGTTACATTTATCGGTATTAACACCAACGGCAGCGGAGGTCAGTTATTCTCACCCTTGAATTAGCA
>BOPN01008200.1:30000-42500 GCA_017312705.2 Penaeus japonicus | reverse complement strand
CTGATATCCCACACATTCCCCAGATAAGGGATTTAAAGTGGTCTATGTAAGAGGCAAATGATGATTCATCCATAGTTTTAATTCCTAATGATTTTTATCAGTCCATTGACCTGATAAATGCAATATGCTCCATTTGCTGTAAGGAATTTACAAAAAATGGTTTTCTGGACCATTATTTTTTGCAGGTCCTTATTGTAGCCAATAAAAAGGCCAAATTTATTCATTGAACTATATGTCACTGCTAATGCCACTATAGGTATGGATCTTAGGGGAATAAACTGATAATTGGACATGCTAGACACCTTTCCGTTTTTCCCAGTATTTTTATTTATTTGTTTATTTATTTACATGATTGTGTATTTTTTAATCCATTTCTTTGTCATTGTCCAGTTGTTTATTTATTTTGTATTAATCAATTTTTTTATTTACTTAATATACACAGGTCCAATGGTGTATGGCATCTGCTTCTGCCCAGTGAGTAAACACGAGGATTTAAAGGCTGCAGGAGTGGCAGACTCCAAGACATTGTCAGAGGAACAAAGAGAAAACATTTTTGAAATTATTCATAAGAACAATGATTATATTGGCTGGTGTTTGGAAGTGATATCTCCTGTGTATATTTCAAACTGCATGTACAAGAGGTAAGGCAGTATTTGGTTCATGTATGCATGCATGAGAGAAAGTGTGTGTTAGTGAGTGTGAGTATGGAGTGAGTGTGTGTGCATGTTTGGACATGTGCACACATGCAGAAGCATGCAACTTCCCTTCTGCCCTCTTTTAGCCAATCTGCCTCTCTGAAAAAAAAAAATTATGGCCCTGTTTAAAAACTCTGTATCACCTAATGCATGTACCATATGTACAGATATATAATACTTTAAAAAGAGAATTGTTATGAAACTCAAAATTCTGACTCTACCATTATTAGTATGTCTACATCAGATAATTAGTAACATATCAATAAAATCAGAAACCAAAGTACATCAGTATTTAAATCCTTGACCCTCAAATGGACAAAGTTTTCCAGTAAGATGTATTCCATTACAGCATGATAGAATTTCTGAACTTTCTGGTTTCGCTTTAAGTTCACAAAAAATTTCAGTGACCCCATTTAGCCATTGCTATGAAAAGTTTCAAGGAACACCACTGATATCTTTCATTTTCTTGTCTTGTCAGTCTGTGTGGTAAAGTACTATTTATGCCTTTTATTTATTCATATTGTTACTTTTTACTGTTTGCTTATTATGTTATGATTGTTATTATTATTTGGAATTGTTATGATAGACATCATGTTTCAAATAGTGACAGACAGCTTAGTTATTTACATTTACATTTGTTTCATAATATTCTACCTATCTTGAAAGAGGAAGTAATGTTACAAGTTATGATTTTCGAATTAACTCTCTTGTATTTTTGTTACAGTTGTCCAACATATATATCTAACTAGATCACTACAAATCTTTATGCCTCTTAGAAATGTCATAGATGAAAAGGAATATAACGACTCTTTAAGTCCTGAGAATCCTGATGGTTATGATGCTAATATATACTTTGGTAATAAAGCTTCCTCTCTCTATATATCTTTTCATCCTATAAGGGATTGCATATATGGCAATAATCTCTAAAACCTAGACAAGCCCAAACTTAATCTATATTTCTGTATTTCATTTATATATATATAACCAAATACAATAGATATTCCACCCTGTGTCCATTAGGATGTATTATTATAACTTCCTTTGTAATACATTCCTCAATTTCCAGGCCTAAAGTCTCCCTAAATGAGGTGTCACACAACTCAGCCATATCTCTCATAAAGCGTGCCATTGCTGCTGGTGTCAAAGTGACGGAGGTGTACGTGGACACTGTGGGACCTCCAGAAAAGTACCAGGTGGGATTATGTTGTTTTGCTTTAAAGAAACTTTTTTTCAATATTGTTATTGTGAAAATAAATTTCAATCAGTTGATGATAATTGCTATGTACTTCATTTTGTGCCCACTCACTCACACACACACACACACACACACACACACACACACACACACACACACACACACACACACACACACACACACACACACACACACACACACACACATACACACACACACACACACACACACACACACACACACACACACACACACACACACACACACACACACACACACACACACACACACACACACACACACACACATACATACACACACACATACACACACACACACACACACACACACACACACACACACACACACACACACACACACACACACACACACACACACACACACACACACACATACACACACATACACATACACACACACATGTAATAATTCTTTATAAGTAGATCAAAAAAATTAGTTAAAACCAAATTTTTTTATTGTATATATATATATATATATATATATATATATATATATATATATATATATATATATATATATATATATATATTTTTGCATTTTAACCAAATATTCACACTAAATTATCTGTACAATAATGCAAACCTTTAGTACATGAATGGAGTATGTTTATAGTTGTAACACGCTAGCTGCCAGCAGTTGTAACCCACCAGCTCCTCTCTTTGTAATGCAGTGGGAAAAACAGACAGACATTCCTGTCACGTTCTTTATAGGTGGCCTGTTAGTACACTTGGCTCTAGCCGAGGGCCGGAGGTCAGAGCTGTTCACACTGCCTATTCTTCTCTCTGTCTGACTCCCTTCTCTGTGTCTGTCCTGACTCATGTACACCTATTGGGCTACTTTCTATGCCTCAGGGCTTCCACTAGCAAACACAGCTCACAACACTGAACTGATATAATGAAGAACAATCAGTGTCTTATGTCACAGAACAGGTAGACCTAACAGCTCTTGACCTCCGACCCTCGGCCGGAGCCAAGTGTACTCACAAGCCTCCAATAAAGAACGTGACAAAGAACGTCTGTCTGTCTTCCCCACCACCTTACAGTGGGCGAAGCTAGTGGGTTACAATTGCTGGCACGTTACAATAGTCATTATCTTATATACTATGTATAATGTATTTAAAAGAAAACAAATGGAAATGGAAATATTTTGGCCCCTCCACTGTGTTTGTTATATTTTATTAATGAAAACAGTTGTCTTATTAATTAAAAGGGAAAGAATTGTAAATTTGGTAATCCTTTTGCTCATATTTCAGACCCAATAAAAGATATGTATAAAAAGCCAACATTTTGTGGAAATGTTAACAATGTTGAAACAATCACCACATTATTTAAGCATTATGTTTAGGATTTCCACACAATATTTCTATGTCTGATATGTTAGTATTCCTATTATGTTATAGTGTTATGATACTAATTGGTCACAGGTTTCTAAGCTGCCCGACTTTTTGAGGAATTTTTTTTTTTTTATTAGAAGTAAAATTATATACTTATGGTAATTAGAATATCAAGCTGTGGAGATTATAAATCATATAGTAAAACATCACAGTGTAACCCATCAGAGAAGTGTTAGAGGTAACCACTTAACACTCACAGACAAGCATATTTTCAATAAATCCAAATTTTATAGAAACTTGTTGTGCTTTACAATTAGCAGCCAGTGACCTAGAGGGACCAAAAATGTACATGTTTATAATTTATTAACATTTGTTGCTAGCAATGTGAGTGCACATTTGATGCTGGGGGACTTCCCTTATTACTCACACCAGATTACAGTTTGTTAATGTCTATGTCTATCCTATTATTCTAGAAATATTTCTGTCTTTGCATATTTATGTAAACATGAAAAATATCTTGTATTTTTTTCTTTTTGTGACTTAATTGAACTAACTGGAGATTGAGCATGTACAGGAGGTACATGGGCCTTGGGAATGCCAGTTCATTGTCTGAGCTTGTCAGTCATGTGGCTGGCTTGATATCATATAATTCTTTTGTAATGCCTCTTGGCAATGTATATCCTGCTCACAAAAATCTAATGCATGATATTATGGGTCCTGTCCTCCCCTACACATGAATTATATTACAAGACCCCCATAGGTATTCTCCACTATATGAAAAGAAATGACAGAGATTGGTACATTTATTATTATAAGATTTATATTGTTGGGAAGGCATTATTATAAAAATTAGGATATTCACAAATTCAAACATTTTTATTTAGAATTATGAGCCCCATTTGTACAACTGTAATGTAACATTTCAACCAAATAGAAATAATCATATTTGGGGGAATTGTTTTGCCTGTTTCTTAACCCATTGCAGACGGGGATAAGTTTGCTTGCCCAGCCTCCAGGATAGGTTTTACTTTAAAGAGAGACTTCTTGAAGCAATATAATTTGAATCTTCCCACTCTCTTTCAGTCATTCATTGTAAAACGAGCGGTTTTTGTGTTTTATTTTTCTGTGTGTTTTATTGAGTTTAGAGACTTATATGTGCCATATGACAGGCTCTATCAGTGCTGCAGTAGACTAAAGTTGTAGTATATTATCCATATTAGCTCATCATTTTCTTTATACTCAGTGTGATAGAAGTATTGCTGTTTTATGGGAGGACAAAAGGCAACTTTATTTTTTCGTATTTTTGTGCTGTCATGAACAAATACGAAACATATAACCACCTACAATAAAGATAACAAGAAGAGGTAGGGAAGAGGAATGAAACCTGTGCTTGTGACTGTGAGTGCCACAGTGAAAGGCACCCATATTGGCACAGGAGTACATTTTAGATACTGGGTATGGATTGAGATCACCTTCCTCTTTTCGTTCCTGCCTGCACACCTTTCATTGGCTGTACTTTTGAGCAAGAGTTTGTCAACTCAGAGTGTGCCATTGCTCTATAAAGATGGTGCTTGCTAGAGACTGTGGATGGGTGCCATTCAAGACTCTATCTCCTGCTGGTGCTAGGAAAAAGTTGTGCCATCTAGGTTTTTTACGTTAAGCTAGCACGATATTACGGTAATTATAGTAATTATGACTGCAGTACCCATCAATACTCATTCCTTTTTCATAGTAAAATTAAATAGCACAGTGATTCAAAATCCCTGAACGTCATGTACGTCATGACACCCGTCGTCAGGTCAAAGCTCCTACGGCATGTATGTCATAACACCTGTCCGCAATGGGTTAATTAACCATTATATTTGAAAAAGGAAATACAAATACTAAGTACAGTTAACCCGTTAATGACGGGTGATGTGTTTTTTTGTCATACATGACGCAGGAGCTCTGGCCTGACGAAGGGCGTCATGACGATGTGTTATTTTATTGTGCTATGAGTAATGAGTGAGTGATGTTGACAATTGTAGTCATAGTTATTATAACTGTTGTAATATTAAGCAAAATGGTTTTCAACTCGCATCCAAAACCTAGATGGCACCACTTTCTTCTAGCACCAGCAGAGGAGAGGGAGCCTTGAATGGCACCCATCTATGGTCTCTAGCAAGCACTATCTCTATAGAGCGATGACACATAGCAAGTTCCTGACCTCTTGCTCTAAAGTACCACAAATGAAAGATGTGCAGGCAGAGTGAGAGGAGGAAGGTGACTCAAACCATGCCCAATGCCTATAATGTGTCCCTGTGCCAGTAGGGATGCCTTTTATTGTGGCACTCACTGTCAAAAGCACAAGTTTCCTTCCTCTTCATGTTACCTTTATTTTGGATGGTTATAAGTTTTGTGTTTGTTTGTGACAGCACACAAATACAAAAAAATAAAGTCACTTTTTGCCCTCCCTTAAAACATTTCACATTAAGTATAAAGAAAAAAATGAGTTGATATGGACCCTGAACTACAATTTTAGTCAACTGCAGAATTGATAGAGCCTGTGATATGACAGATATAAATCTCCAAAAACAGTAAAAAATACAAAACAACAAAACAAAAATGGCTCTAGCTCTACAATGAGTGACTAAAAGGGAGTAAGAAAAATCAAGGTATGTTGCTGAAGCTGCCTCGCTCAGAAACGAAACCCATCCTGGACCCTGCGTAAGCAAATCTATGTATGAATATTAAGCAATAAATGATTATGTTGTACAGTATGTATGTATATCACAGTCAACGATGTTTGTTTTTCAGGATAAACTTCAGGGTATTTTCCCTACTATCAAGATTACCGTTGCCAAAAAGGCTGATGCTCTATTCCCCTGTGTGTCCGGCGCTAGTATCTGTGCAAAGGTAAGTTTCTTTGTTTTTCTTTCTTTTCTTATGAAAAATGCATATATATATATGTATATATATTAATTTTTTTCCATTAAACTGCAGCTATCACAGATGAAATGAAATGTATTATATTCCATTCAGCCTCCTAATATTTAATGTTTGTGTGTTTTGTACATATTTTACGAAAAGGCTTCAATGCTGTGATGTTTATGCTATTACATTTATTTCAGGTTGCTCGTGATAGAGCCCTGAAGAACTGGAAGTTTCCAGAAGGCATCGAAATTGACAACTGGGGAAGCGGATACCCGGGAGGTAATGAACATCGCTTATTGTGGTGAATGTAGAAAACATATTCATGGATATGAAGGAATAAAACACCATGTTGCATCATAAGTCATGGATTTCTGATGTTACTTTATCTTCCTTTTATGGAATCATTCAGATTCTCTGCATATATCATGGACTTGAAGTTGATATAGATAAACTTATATATAAAGAAGTTTATACCAGTGAAGCCATGATGTCAGGAAATACATTAAAACTTATCAAAACAAAACATTCATAGATAAAACATGTATCAGGTCACTGTTACTGTATTTGTATTAAGGACAGTGGATTTTTTTTCTTCCAAGATAAGTTTTTTTAGAATTTCACATCATTCATAGTTTTGTGTTTCTTTGTGTGTATGTGTATTTGTTTGTTGAGGACTGTAAAAGACTATTTCTCTACTGCTATGAATATTTTGAAACAGTTTGCAAACAGGGGCTAGATTGGTTGTAACTATTTATTTGTTCCAATTTGTGCAATGATATGACATTTAGATAGTTATCATGTTAGGCAGCTTATCTATGACTGCTTTGTGTGAAAAGGAAAGGGAAAAAAAACTGAATACATAGTTTCTCTGATTCTGTTCATAATTGAATCATTCTTATTTCAAACATTTATTTAGCTCTGTGTGCGTGTTTGCGTGTGTGTGTGTGTGTGTGCGTGCGTGCGTGCGTGAGTGCGTGTGTGTGTGCGTATTCCTTTTTTCAGAAAAAAAGATAAAAATGAGAATGAACGACTTCATAGTATTTCGGTTATATCTTCATCAGAAGTATGCGTAATTCAGTTGGAGATATAATGAGCCTTTTGCACCGCCTGTTCTTTGAAGATATTCATTCTCATATCTATCTTTTATTTATGAGTGCATGTGAAGGAGTGCATGAGCTGATCCTAGATAGAAGACAGTATTCTTTCCATTTCAGACAACATATTCTTCTATATCTATAGTGTGAGAGAAGTATCAGTCAAAGAGAGAAGAATTGCATTTTTGTTTCCCTAATGCATTTCTGTTTCAAAAATTATGGTCTTGTTCCTTGTCCTTCTGTAGAAAAGATCCAGCACATCTTTCCCTCATTGATTTCTCTTTCAGTAGATAGATTTATGATCCTATCTCTTACAGGTATTTCATTGCACTACAGTATATAGCCACAAAGTATCAAAGGATAATGGCAGAGGCTGATGAATAGGAATTGAAAATGTCTATGCACTTTCTAGAACTCTGAAAGTGTGCTGCAAGTTTCCTACCATATTACAATAAGTTGATATTAGGATTTTTACGAAATGCAGCAGTTTCTTATTATAATTTAAGGCTTGATAGATAAAACTTACTTATTTCCTGCATTATGTTTTGAACTCGGCATCCTTACATTTTATTTATTTATTTTAATCTATTTTCTCCTACAACAGTAATTGTTTCAAAACTCACCCATATCCCTCTATCACGTCCAGATGCCGTTACGAAGAACTTCTTGATGAACTCAATCGACAGGGTATTTGGTTTCCCTGGCATTGTACGTTTCTCATGGTCAACTGCCGAGAAGATTGCTGATGAAAAATGCATCTCAGCTTCATGGTAAGAGACTTTTAAATTGTGTTTTTAACTATGGGCTCAGAGATTTTGACTCTTCATTTTATTTCTAAATGAGATCTCTTTTTTTTTCTATTTTCCCCCTCTTTTATCCACTCTTTTTTTTCTTTTTTCCGTCAACCCTTTATAGTAACTTTATTATTATTATTATTATTATTATTATTATTATTATGATGATGATCATCATCATTATCATTATTATCATTATCATTTTTATCATTATTATCATAAGGGACCTATAGAAAAGCTGGAAATCATTTCCTTTAGTAATCAACAAAGCAAAGGGTAATTTTGTTCTATCTGCCAACAAAGGTATAGTTAATCTTCCCTTCTCTCTTTCTTGATCTATATCTCTCTTCCCCCTTTAAAGGAATGAAGATGAAGACGAAGAGAAGAAGGAAAAGACACCTTCTGTCCTCCAGTTCTTTGCCAAGAAACAGTCGGGCGAGGTGTACAATGCACCGCCCCCAGTCAAGAAGAGGCACCATTTCTTCACCGACCGCTGCCTCTCGTCCGTCCAGAATTTCTGAGATGGGAATGCAGTCGGTGTGAGGAGTCAGTCCCTCTTTGTTTTTTTGTTTTGTTTTTATCTTTTTTTTTTTTTTTTTTTTTTACATAAACATTGTTATTATTCTCATGATTATTATTGTTATTATTGTTGTTGCTATTGTTATTATCATTATCATTACTATTATTATTATCATTATTATCATTATTATCATTATCACTATCATTATTATCATTATCACTATCATTATTATCATCGTCATTACTATCATTATCATTATTATTATCATCATTATTATTATCATTACTATCATTATTTTAATCATTACTATCATCACCATCATCATCATTATTATTTTCATAAACAATAAAAATAAACGAAAAGAAAAGAAAAATTCTGCATTTTCTATACCAAGTGGAATTTTCGCTTATCTAAATTTGCAAAATTGATCCACTTTCACTGTCCCCGCTCAGCCCACATATCATCTAAAAGTAATTTTCTATGACTCAAATTGCTGAAAATATGTTCAATTTTAGCCAGAATATTATAGCGACCGAAAACCTTGGCCATTATAAGGAATATCCATGAACTATATATAGGTAAGCTTTATATCATTATAGAGATGTCCTTGCATTAATCTAACGTCGTAGAGGGTTTATATAAAATAAATACGTGTTTTTGAGAAACATAATACTGGAGACTGTTATTGTAGAAAAGTATCAGTATAGAAGGCATACTATCCATCAGTGCTTAATTGATAGAATTAATACCTATTGGTATTTTCAAACATATTATTATCATTATGAATATTATTGCTACTATTCCTAGCATTTACCCAATTAATTCATGCATAAATTTACTTGATTCATTCTACATATATAATTCATGATATTCATGTTTCTATATTTCTTGATTATTTAACATAAAGCATTAACATATTTTGAAATCTAGAAAGACAGAGGGATGATAACGGTAGATAATCAAAACCCATAATAATAATAATAATAATTATTATTATTATTATTATTATAATGATAATGATAATAATAATAATAATAATAATAATGATAATGATAAATAAATAAATAAATAAATAGATAAATAAAAAAAATAAAAAAATAAAAAAAAATAAAATAAAAATAAAATAAACAATAAATAAGAATAGATTCGAAGTCTTCCTCGGAGCTATAGACTCTGACTTTCATTTCTTGCAATTGCTCTCATGATAAAAGTGGCTTCATATCATCGCGGCGCTTCAATTACCTCAATCTTCCTGCAATAAGAGATTCACTCGCAAGGGAGAGTGTGAGAGAGATAGACAGACGAGGGAGAGAAAGAGAGATATAGAATGAGAGATACAGAATAAGAGAGGGAAAGAGAGAGAGAGAGAGAGAGGGAGAGAGCGATACAGAATGAGAAAGAGAAAGAGAAAGAGGGATACAGAGTAAGAGAGAAAGTCAGAGAAAGACAGAAAAAGCGAGAGAGAGAGAGAGAGAGAGAGAGAGAAAGAGAGAGAGAGAGAGAGAGAGAGAGAGAGAGAGAGAGAGAGAGAGAGAGAGAGAGAGAGAGAGAGAGAGACTTAGGTTACTCTAGCAACATGGTAAATATTGATTTAATGCACACAAGGTATCTCAATGTTTTACTAAGTAAAACACTTCATATTTTTGCTTTTAGTCACTCCAGTGCTCGGAGACATGTAAATATAGTAGTTACCTGACGCATGACATAACTATTTCAGATATGGTAAATAGATACTTTATGCTTGATAATAACACGGTATATACTTACCTTATATATGGTAAATAGCTGTTTTATGCATGGTAAATAAGTACTTCCAACATGGTAGACAGTTACCTCTTGTTAAGCTACATTGGACATGGTAAAATGCATGATAAATAAGTACTTCTGACATGTTAAAATAGTTATTCCATGCATGGTAATAATTACTTCAGACGGTAAAAATCCACTTCAGTTACCACATGCATGATAAATATCTAATTCATACATAGTAAATTGTTACTTTATATGCGGTAACTAGTAACTTAAATGCACCCTAAGAAATTACACCATTGTTGAATGGTTGCATGGTTTTCAACATTCTGCAGTATCACATGTTGCATCTTCTGTAAAGCAACCGTGGAATGTCTCATGTGCCATTGCCGCCTCACGCAGTACCTAGGAGAGGAAAGGGAATAAACTGACCATGTTGCATGGCCTGATTCAGTGATATTCAATTGATATTCAAGTGTCATTTACAGTGAACAAATTCACTAATGAACTAGCTACATATATGTTGCATGATAGTGCATAATATTCCAGTTACATTTGATGAACTAGTTAATATGTAAATACAAATGCATTATTGCATTCTACCATCTTTCTCACATAGTTAATATATGTTACATAATAGTCCATAATATTCTAATTACATTTTTGAGGAAGCAGTGTCATGAACTGGAAGGTTAAGTTGGATGATATAACAATATTCTAATTTAATTTTGAGGGAAGCATTTTAATGAACAGGTTAATTATGTTGTATGGTATAATGAGTAATTATATTTTTAATTATGTTCAATGCTCTTTTGATGACTTTTGTTATGGCATTTAATGAATTAGTTAATTACATCACATAAACTTGATAATTATGTTTGATATTCCAAAAACATTTTCCTTTAATTCTCAATTTTTGAAAGTGATCTTATAAGCATATGTAATGTAGTTAGAATTCTATCAGTTGGATATGGCAATGACTATAAGTATATATTTATCTTCAAAAGATATATATAATACTAGTCATATATAAGCAATGGTATTAAATAATGAACCAATATCAGTTTGCTTGTTTTTGTAATTTCTTTGTTAAAAAAAAAAACGGCAGCAATAATTATAAAGACGGAATAAGAAAATAATAAGACTAATATTATAATCTTAGTGATAACAATAGAATGTACCAATTTGATAAGTAAAATGATGATAATCATAATTATGACAACCGCTATAATAATTAATAAAAATAACAGAAACTATTTACATAAACGCTGTAGCTTTTTTAGTACTACAGACATTAAGATGATGAGGATAAGGATAAGCTAGGTTTGCGGAAAAGATGCGCTGACGGGCTTATATGCACTGAGGCGAGCCCGCCTGTGCCAGCGTGTGCCGACTCGTGAGAGAATGCGCCAACGAGTGCTGACTCGACCTGGGTATATTGAACGACTATTGTATTGCCCAGACACGGTGGTGACCGCCAGGCGTGTCTGGGCAATACGGTGGGTACTAAGATGATGTTCATGTTAATACGATAATGTTAGTGATAATGGGAACGATAATGATATTTGTTAAGATAAATACGAATGATGATGATGATTACGATAAAGATGAAAGCGAAGACAACAACAACAACGAAAATGACAGTGATGGTGATGATAACGACAGAACTAAAAATAATACCAAACAACAATAATAATATATATAATAATTGTAGCAGTATTAGTAATACAAACGAAACGATGAAAGTGACAATAATAAAACAAATAACATTACTAATACACGGTAAAAACGCTCTACACTGACCAATAAATTTTAAGAAATCCGATCACACAACGTAATAAAACAGCATATGCCACGTAGAGACAAACACGTTTTAAACAAGACCGGTATCTGACTCACAACTGCTAACAAGAGCCTACGTCTAGTTTTACATTGCTTGGTGTAATTTGATGAGCTTAGAGTGAATAACATAGTAACGGTTCTTTCTGTATGTGTATTATGTATATTTGACCCGCGCGAGTGTACGTTGAGGCAGGATAGACACTGCGTTAGGGATACATTGTGTTTATATACGCACATGTGTATATGATTTTAAGGGAAAGGACGAAAATGAGAGAAGAGGGGTAAAGGGGAGGGATAGAGAGGGACAGGGAAGAGTGAAGGGA
>BOPN01008200.1:22500-25000 GCA_017312705.2 Penaeus japonicus | reverse complement strand
TAGAGAAGAGCTGATGTTGCTTCACGTTCGTCGCCCTCCTATAACACAGGAGAGCCAAAGCTGCCAAGGAACCGAGGAACACGGCTGCTAGCACACCAAGGGCCACGGCGACGAGGGTCTCAACCACTTCCATATTGTTGTTGTTGTTCTTTTTTCACTGTGAGAGAGGAAGGTGTTTTTTTTTATCATTATTATCTATTTCATTGTTGTTACTGTTGTTATTGTCAATTCTCCTATTAATATTATTATTATTGTTAAGATTATCGTCATCCCTATTGCTATCGTAATCGTTTTCCCTATCAGTGTTATTATTATCTTCTTTATTATTATTATTACGATTATTAGTATTGTTATTATTATCATTCTTCTAATCATTATTGTTATCACCATTATCATGATCATTAACATTATTAATGTTATAATTCCTATTATGTCATTATTCGGCATAATTTCTATAATTGTTATCATTATCATTATTGTTGCTTTTGTTGCAATAATAGTAATTAGTTTCATCATTATTGTTACAATTATCCTCATTGGAATCATTATCATTACCAAAACTCAAGATTCTCCGCTTTCTGCCACCTGTACTTTCCTTTTTTTTTTCATTTCTTTTGGGTAAAAGAGAGAAAGATTTTCTCTCTTTATGAATTCGGTTTGACTTTTTTGTTCGATATTCATGAACACGGAAAGGGAAAGATGTTCCTTGCTTTATCATTTAGAGATTCCTTTGATTTGTTTTTTCATCTATCTAATCTTATCTATATATTATTTATCTTTCCTATTTATTATTTATCTTTTTTTTATAATGCGGAAGCCAAGATGCTTCTACGACTCCCTGTCCAATGTTCTCTTTTATTTAATTCGTCTTTTCTTCGTAAATATTTCATTTAATTGTTCTTATTCTGACTCAGACAAACAAATTAATAGATTCATTCGGTGATAAATAAGTTAAATGGCGACCAACGCGGTCAGTAGTAATCTTTAATATGATTTTCTTATTGTTGTTATATATATCTTATTATTTATCACTCGAACTTCATATTTATTCTTCTTATTTCTTCTTGTTATCATTTCTCTTTCTATTCACTCGAGTGACTGAACGAATGACTTGTTTTGTTCATGACGTATACACACATTTTTATATATATATTTTTTTTTCTTATTTTTTATTTCGATCTGATAATATATCTTTTAATTCCGTATTTCCATGTTCACTTTCCTCGGCGATTCCTACTCTTTATGTTATTAATATCTGAAAAAAAAAATCTATATACTCATTCAGTCTTTCCATATTCATCCCATATTTTTCATTTCTAATTTGAGTTGAAAAAAATCCCATATTTAAAGTCATGTACTTCAGGTACTCATGAGACGAAATAAGTATATGATAATTAATGATAATTACAATGTTGATAATCGTTGCAGCCCATATGTGGTAGAAATACTATAACTACTAATACCGTTACCGATGTTACAAATACTACAACTATTACTATTGCAGTTACTTCTGATGACAATGCTGATAATGATAATCATGATAACAATAATTATAATAACAGTAACAGCATATGTAATACTTAACAATAACAAAGTACTATGCACTACTATTACTACTATAAATAACAATTATTGTAACAGTAATAGTAGTAGTAACTGGTATTCCTTTATGTAATATGGATGTAAAAAAATACCACAATAACAATAATAATTATTAAAATATTAGCAAGACAGTAAATAATAACGATATCTTAATGATGATAATAGTAATGATGAAGATAATAGTGATTTATATCATTATCATTATGATGATGACGATGATGATGATGATGATGATGACGATGATGATGACGATGATGATGACGATGGGTGATGACGATGATGATGACGATGATGATGACGATGATGAGGATGACGATGGTGAGGATGATTACGATGGGTGATGACGACGATGATGATGCTGATGACGATAACGATGACGATGATGATAATGATGATGACGATAACGATGACGACGATGATGATAATGACAATGACAGTGACGAAGACGAGGACGATGATAATGCTGGCAGTAGTAGCAGGGGCCGTAATACGTAGATGTGCTAATTTTGTTCTACCCAATGACCCCGCGCTCTCTCAGCTCCTCGCCTACCGTTTCTTCCTCTCTCTCTCTCTCCCTCCCTCCCCTTCCCCATCCTCCCTCTCGTCTCCTCCTTCCTCCTACCCACCCCCCTCTCCCTCCCTTCTTCTTCTCTTCCCCTCCCCCTCCTATCCCTCTCTTCCCCTTCTTCTTCTCTTCCCCTCCCCCTCCTATCCCTCCCTCCCCCTCCCCATCCTCCCTCTCGTCTCCTCCTTCCTCCTACCCACCCCCCTCTCCCTCCCTTCTTCTTCTCTTCCCCTCCCCTTTCTCCCCCCGTTCTATATCTCCTTCCCCCCCTTGTCCTACCCTCCCCTCTCCCCTCCCCCTAAACTATATCCACTCCCCTCCCCTCCCCTTTCT
>BOPN01008200.1:15000-17500 GCA_017312705.2 Penaeus japonicus | reverse complement strand
ACTTCCAAACAAACGAAATACTGTTCCTCGATACCAATCCTGTTTTGAGTTTCAGTTCGAGTTAGAAGACTGTGTTACCTTACAGAATCACTTATGAAATGGCATTATTTTAAATCTTAGAAAATCGAATATGCACAAACATCTGCGAAATCCCTGCACAGATGATATGTGCAGAATAATTAAATAAACCCTTGTGCGAAAACCGCTCTTTTGGTCTCTCTCTTTTCTTTTCTTTTTTCCTCAAACTTAAACAAACATTTAGTCACGTACTATTTTTCTCTTTCTCAATCTTCCTCCTTACAAGATCTGTCTTTCTTCCTCACGTAATCTCTCTCTCTCTCTCTCTCTCTCTCTCTCTCTCTCTCTCTCTCTCTCTCTCTCTCTCTCTCTCTCTCTCTCTCTCTCTCCCTCTCTCTCTCTCTCTCTTCCAGAGTTTATCAGCCAATCATACGCATTTAATGAAATATAACGAAGCAATCCCCCCCCCCCAGCCCACTTGTCACTGCTGTTCCGCATAGTCCCTACTGTTGTGCGCTGGTCACTTATTAATCACTTGGTAACTCACAGCTTGTTGCATTTGGTGGTATACTGGACAGCGGCGCGAGAATTAATGGTCTATAAAGGCAGCGATTACTCCACTCGACACAGCTTTGGCGGAGCGGGCCGGACGTGCTGTGATATTGCTTGTTTCTGGCAATGGTTGTTTGTACGTGGAAACGTAGATGGAGTCACCGTCATTAGGAATCGCTCCGTTAGAGCTTCCTAACTCACTCTTACTAATCGCCTTCATGACTTGGAGGAAAAACCTCATTTTCTTACCTATTTCTGGATATGATTCCACTTGCGTCCCTAATCCACTCACTCATACACACACAAAACAAACATAACACAAACACATGCAGACACACTCACACACACACCACATATACACACACAACCGCACACACACAAATACAAATCACACACGCAAGCAAACACAACATAAACACACACGCAAGCAAACACACACAGAGACACACATTTCCTGACATACAAGCATACACAAACATATACATTTATCCAGCATAGTCTGCTCATATGCCTAGTGTCAGATTTTATTGCTCTGAAGGATTTATGTGGTTGTTATTTGTATTTTGAGCATTTTCTGGGAATATACTCATGGAAGTGTTGGAATTCATTATCATCATTTTTTTAAAATAATGTTGTTATCAGTAAGGTATAGTTATGGTTCGTTATCATCATCATCATCATCATTATCGTTATCATTGTTATTGTTATGAAAATCATGATCATTACTTACAGTTGTCATCACTATTGTCACCATTATCATTATCATTGTTATTATTACTATCGTATTCCGTATCATCATCATCAGTATTATTATCCGTATGATCATTATCCTTATTACTATTATTTCCGTCTTTGTTATTGTTATTATTGAAAATCATTATCATCAACAGTATTATTACTATCACTACTACTTCTAACAAAATCATTGTTATTATCACTATTACCATTGCTGTAAATATTATTATGATAATAATTATTTTCGATTTCATTGTTATCCTTATAATCATCACTATAATAATCACCATAACCTTTATCATAACAATGATAACGATGATTATGATATCGACAGATATCATGAAGATAACTGATCATCCTCATTATTATTTTCATCATTATTATTTTCATTTTTGTTATTATCATCATTATTATTTTTCTTTTTGTTGCCCTCTTTATTATAATTGTTATTAATTGTTGCTTTATTATTATCACTGTTGCTGTTGTTGATTCGTATTATCATTATCATTATTTATCAAAAATTATCATTACAATCATTATTATTGTTATCAAATTGATAATGATCATCATTATCATTATCATTAGAAGTAGTAATAGTCTCTGTACTAATATTATCTTTTATTATTATTGCTAACAATATTTTGTTTACTATCAATATCAATATCTATCACTACTGCCGTCATTATCATCATTAATATTTTTTCATTTTTCCATTATTGGTATCAGGCCTTTTAAGCTAACATTATTTGTATCATTCTCAAACATTATATCAGTATCTCTATTGGATTTAAAAAGAGTAACGCCAATAATATCAGTACTATTAATTCCGCTCTCCCGTATGAGATATATAAGGACTGAAGTATAGAATAATTCCCTACTTTTTTCTACCAACCACTCTGTAAACAGTGCTCAAGTATCTAATTCTATTTCCAGCATTATTTAGTGTTAATAATTCCCGTGGGAATTATTAACACTAAGTAAACTTTGTTATCTACAAAGCAATTGCCCTCACGATATCCTTCCGTCAGGTCGACTGTCATCTTTACATCCCTTACTTGAACGGGATAGAAACATTTGTAGCGTTGAGGCCTGACAAACACGCGGTCACCGCAGGTCGTACATAAGCGCGATACAGAGGAGAAGAGAGAGAGAGAGTGTGTGTGTGTGTTAGAGAGAGAGAGAGAGAGAGAGAGAG
>BOPN01008199.1:42500-48375 GCA_017312705.2 Penaeus japonicus | reverse complement strand
GAGGGGGAGAGAGAGAGAGAGAGAGAGAGAGAGAGAGAGAGAGAGAGAGAGAGAGAGAGAGAGAGAGCCGGGAAGACAGAAAGAAAAGGAAAGAGACCGACATACAGTTAAACAGCCAAGCAAATAAACAGAAAGACAAACAGACAGAGCTACAGGCAAATAAACAAGCAAACATACATACAGACATGCACATAAACAAACAGAAAAACAAACAAACAAACAACTAGACATACAGGCCAACAAACAGACAAACATACTAACAGAAAAAAAACATCCAGACAAACGACCAAACAAACAGACAAGCACGCAAACAGACACATAGACAATCAAACATCCAGACATCCAGACAAACATCCAGTCAAACGGAGAGCAAGAAGAAGGCAAAATCCGAGGGGCCTCAAGCCACAAGCGGGCGAGGCGGTTCAGCCACGGACGCTGCCCACGAAGTCGTGAGATTTCATCAAGTTGATATAAAAGACCAAATAGTAAAGCCAATAGTTTATTGGGATGAGGACGAAGAAGAAGAAGAAGGAGGAGATGGAGGAAGAGGAGGATCAGGAGGACTAAGAGGGAAAGGAGGAGGAGGAGGAGGAGGAGGAAGAGATGGAGGAGGAGAAGAAAAGGAAAAAGAAGAAGAAGGAGGAGGAGGAGACGGAGGAGGAATAAGACAAGAAAAAGAAAAGAAAAGGAAAAAAAGAAGTAGGAAGAAGAAAGAGAACAAGGAGAATGAGATAAAATGAGACGAAAATCTAGAAGAAAATTACGTGATAATAGGTCAATATCAACAGCTCTTCACTCGCTTTTTTTTTTATAGAATATACACATGCCAAAAAAGAAGAAAAAAAAAGAAGATAAACGGATAAATGAATAATAAAGATAATAAAAATCATAAATTTAGAAGCACAATCTAATAAAAGGGAAAGATAAATAAAACAGAGCACAGGACAACCCACAATAAAATCTAAAAGAAAGAAAGAAAAAAAAGATGAAAATATTACAACCAAACTCGTACTTACATCCGGGTAGTTAAGTCTTACCATAACAAAATAGCAATTGCTTTATAAGAGTTGCAAGTAGGAGGCAGGTGAGCCATAACGAAGATAGGATGATAGGAAGAAATTTGAAAAAATGGCGATCAAAGAAAAAGGGAGAAGAAACGAAAAGAAATAAAAGGAGAAAAAGAGTAAAAGAAAGATAGAGATACATAAAAAAGGAAGTAAGAAAGAAAGCAGAAATTTTGTATGTGTGCTTATATATGTATATATATATATATATATATATCTGTGTGTGTGTGTGTGTGTGTGTGTGTGTGTGTCCGTGTATTTGTGTGTGCGTATGTGTAAAACAACAGCGACAAACTCCAACAGTGATAGCGAAGAGACAATAACACTAGCCAAAGAGTGACCTAACACAAGGCGACACTACACAGACACAATAACGGTAAAACAGTAAATGTAATAGAAGGAAATGTTCGGGAAAGATAGTGAAGCCACACTAACAACCATAACAACCACAACAACAACTAATAATAAAAACAACAACAAAAAAAGAGAGGAAACAAGAAACAATCTAGACCTTACGCTTGTTATTTATGTCTTTTAATTAACATAGATTTAACACGCGCGGAACGGAGCTTCGAAGAACGTGATTTATCCTTTAGTACAGACTCCCCCTCTCTCTCTCTCTCCCCCCCTCCCTTGTTCTGATGCTTTCCCTTCTTTCTCCCTCCCTGTTCTACTAACGTCCCCTCTGCGCTTTTTTGATGCCCCCCACCCCCCCTCCATCTCTTCTCTCCCTCCTCCCACCCCCCCATTTTCTAGCGCCTCACACACACATTCACACACACACACATTCACACACACACACACACAGACACACTCACATACACACACACACACACACGCACACACACACACACACACACACACACACACACACACACACACACACACACACACACACACACACACACACACACACACACAGACACACTCACATACACACACACACACACACACACACACACACACACACACACACACACACACACACACACTCACACACACACACACACACACACACACACACACACACACACACACACACACACACACACACACACACACACACACACACACACACACAAGCACACATGAGTGTATGTAACTATATATAATAAACGCATCATTATCTTGAACCCTCGCTTATACAACATCCAACTTCTTCCATTTCGCAACATGAAGATACCCCCCCCATCCCCCCCCCAAAAAAAAAAGGACGTCTAGCAAAGCTGCAATGACGCGTTATATCATGCAATAATTCGCCAGACTCATTTTCGTAGACTTCCCTCTCCCCTCTCTCCCCTCACTTCCCTCTCTCCTCTCTTCCCTCTCCCCTCTCTCCCCTCTCTCTCCCCTCTCCTCCTCATCCTAGTATCCAACTAACCCCTCCTCCCCCCCATCCCCCCCATCCCCCCTCCTCCTCCCCCCCACCATTTACGTCCTCAACCTGCTTGAAACTTCCCTTGTATACCAAAGTCACGATAAATTCCCAACTACGCTGCCCCTCTCCCGTCCTTCCCCTCATTTTTGCCCCTCCCCCCCCTTCTCCGTCTTCCCTTCCCCATCTCTCTTTATCCCTCACCTTTCTTTTCTTGCCCCTTCCCTTTATCCCAACCCCCGTTGATGTCTTTTCTATCTATCTATCTATCTATCTGTATCTCTATTTCTATCTCTTTTTCCTCCTCTTTTTCTCCCTTTCCTCCCCCTCCCTTCTCTCCCATTCCAACACCATCCCTTCCGCCTCTCTCCTCCTTCTCTCCCCCTTTCCTTCCACCTGCCTCCTCTCCCTCCCTACCCCTCTTCTCACCCCTTCCTTCACCCACTCCCTCTCCCTTCCCTTCTCCCCTTCCCCCCCTCTTCCCTTCCCCCATCCTCCTCCCCTTTCCCCCCCTCTTCCCTTCCCCACCTCCTCCTTTCCCCTATCCTCCTCCCATCCCCCCCTCCTCCCTTCCCCCACCCTCCTCCCTTCCCCCACCCTCCTCCCATCCCCCACCCTCCTCCCTTCCCCCACCTTCTCCCTTCCCCCACCCTTCTCCTCCCTTCTCCTCAAAAACATTCTGGAATCTCGGAGCATTAAATCTTTTTAGCAAAGAGAGATGGGCGGGATTCGAAACTTTTTAAGAAAAAAAAAGAAAAAAAAAAAGAAATGAAAAAAAAAAACCTGAAGAGAAAGCCCTATAAGAATCGAGAAGAGAAATATGATTGATACAACACAGACTGAAAATAACCTGCCTAACCCCCCCCCCCCCCTTCCTTCCAACTGCCTCCCCTCTTTATCCAGGTTTCACTCCCTCTCTCTAATCTTTCCCCCTTTTCTGGCACCTTTTCCTCTTCCTCTTTCTCCTAGCTTCTCCCCTTTCTCTCTCTCTTTTTTTTTTTCCTATTCTTCTCTTTAGCTTCCTCTCTCCCACTCCTATACTACGTATTCCTCCCTCCCCTCCCCATTACCTTGTTCCCCAACACCCTTTTTTCTCTCTCTCCCATTTTCCCCTCTCTCTTCTTCCTTACCTCATCCTCCCCCACCACCTCTTTAACCTTATCCCTCATCCTCTCCCCGTCTTTTTCCCCTATCCCCTCCTCCCCCCTCCCCCCTCTCCCACATCCTCATCCCCCTTACCTTTCCCCCCCAGATCCACCATTTCTTCTTCTTTTCCCCTCGCCCCCTTCCTCTCCCCCTCCCCTCTCCTACTAGAACACCTCAGCTAAGATGAAAAGCACCTCTTTAACCGGACAAGGCAGAATTAAATCACGGTTATGCCTTCCATGAGGATGGTGGGCAAGAGAGTAGGGAGGGGGTGGGGGTGGGGGGGCAGAGAGAGGGGAATGAGGTGGAGGAGGAGTAGAGTGGAGAGAGGAGGGGAGGGGGTGGAGGAGTAGAGGGGAGAGAGGGGAATGAGGGGGGAGGAGGGGAGGGGTTGGAGGAGTAGAGGGGAGAGAGGGGAGAGAGGGGAATGAGGTGGAGGAGGGATGGAGTGGAGAGAGGACGGAGAGGGGAAGGGGTAGTGAAAGGGAAGTGGGATTGAGGGGAAGAAAGGAGGAGGGTGTAGAGAAGGGGAGGGTAAAGAATAGGGGTTGAGAGAAGGGAATGTGGTGAGGGAGGGGTAGAGTGGAAAGAGGAAGGGAGGGGGAGAAGGGGTAGAGTGGAGAGAAGAAGAGTAGGGGAGGAGGAATAAGAATAGGGGAAAGGAGAGGAATTGATAGAGAAAGGGAAGGGGGATTGAGAAAAGAGAAGGAGGTGAGTATAGAGAATGTGTGTGTGTGTGGGGGGGGGGGATATTCTTGAGTCGGGGCAGTAATGGGAATTTCTTAACGAAGATTTTTTTTTTCTCTCTCTCTCTCTCTCTCGTCTGTCCATTTCCCCATCATCTGTTCTAACAAATAGCAGAGTCACATATGGGGCACATACACACGCGTCCACACACCCATACAATTATGTACATACAGCCACAATTAATATACAATATGGGAATATATCAATTATCTTATTTTAACGTCAACTATTGTTTTACGATCTTTTTATATAATACATGTTACATACCTGCTGCCAATCATATACATAATTTGTACAAACATATAATTTGCAATTATACACACGTACATATGTTTGTATACGTAGATTTTTATTTGTTTGTTTTTACTTCTCTTTTCTTCTTCTCCGTCTTCTCCTCCTACTCCTTCTCCTCTTTTTTTTTTCTTCTTCTTCTCCTCTTACTCCTTCTCCTCTTTCTTTTCCTTCGTCTTTTTTTCCCATCCATCCATCTATCTATATTCGTTTTTCGTTATCTTATTTCGCAACCATCTATCGTTCCTATCTCTCTTCTTCTTTCGCTCTCTTTCTCCTCCCCATTATCAGCAATCCCACCACTTTCCTCTTCCTTTCCCTCTATCATATAAACCCTTTTCTTTTTCTGAATTTCTCCTCTGTATTTTCTTCTTCTTCTTCTCCTCTTACTCCTTCTCCTCTTTCTTTTCCTTCGTCTTTTTTTCCCATCCATCCATCTATCTACATTTGTTTTTCGTTATCTTATTTCGCAACCATCTATCGTTCCTATCTCTCTTCTTCTTTCGCTCTCTTGCTCCTCCCCATTATCAGCAATCCCACCACCAATTCCTCTTCCTTTCCCTTTATCATATAAACCCTTTTCTTTTTCTGAATTTCTTTTTTTTCCCATCTCTCCAAAATCTCTCTTCTTCTCCCTTCCAACCCCATTATTTAATTTTCTATTAACTCTCACTCCTGTAACCTCCCTTTTTATTCTATCATCATTATTTTTTTTTATCTCCTTCACAACTCTCTATTTCCATAACCTCTTCTCCTCCTTTTCTCTCTTCCTCTTTCATCCCTCCCCCCCTCCATCCCTCTAAAACCTCCATACCCCCCCCCCTACATTTCCCCTCTACCCTCCTAAACCCCGACACTCCTCCATCCCCTCTGACCCCAACCCCCAAACAAACCCCCACTCCCCTCCCCACCAACCACCCCCAAACATCCCCAAGTCCCTTCAACCTACCCCCGCCCCCCCTACTCCCCTTTCACCCTACATCAATGCCCCTCCTCCCCACCTCAACCCTCCCTCCCCCCACCTCAATACTGCCTCACCTCACAACCCTCCCCTCCCCCTCCCCCTCCCTTCCTCCCTCTCCCCACTCCCCTCCCTCCCACCACCCCTCCTTCCCTCCCCTCCTCCCCCACCACCCCTCCTCCCCTCTCCATCTCAGCTCCCCCACCCCTCCCCCCCTAAAGTTCTAGATGTTTGACGGGCATGACACTCCAAAGGGGCCGCCGCGATGCCCTCAGTGTATCGTCCGTGACT
>BOPN01008199.1:22500-30000 GCA_017312705.2 Penaeus japonicus | reverse complement strand
GATTCGAGGGGGGGGGGAAGAAAGAGGGATGCCGGGGATAGGGGAGAGGTGAAATAGGACGAGGAAGAGGAAAGGAGAGGGAAAGAGGAAGGGAAGAAGGGGCCAAGATAGATAGATAGATAGATAGAGAGAGAGAGAGAGAGAGAGAGAGAGAGAGAGAGAGAGAGAGAAATTTGGGCAAACTGATTATAAAGGAAATGTGAGGAAGGAAAACAAACCATAATAAAAGCAAAACAAATGAAACGAATGATATAAAGAAGAAAAAATATATAAAGCACAAAGGCTCTCCAAAAATGAACAAGAAACACGAAAATAACATACACAACAACAACAAAAACGATAGACTGCAAATATAAGAAAGGAAGAGACAACATCTGATCTCTTGTCAGTATCTCAAACGAGTAAGTTAAGAGCCAGACTCCCTCTCTTTTGTTTTTGCTGTGGACGTGTATATGTGTGTGTTTGTGTGTGTGTGTGTGAGTGTGTGTGTGTGGGTGTGTGTTTGTGTGTGTGTGTGTGTGTGTGTGTGTGTGTGCGTGTGTGTGTGTGTTTATGCGTGAATCTGTCTGTGTGTATATTTATCCACAATTATGATCACCATAAGGTACGTTTCACATCCAAGAGAGCAGTATATATGTCAATAAACCAACACTATTCTATTCTACGTTCTAAAACCACCAACGTAGATGAAAGACGGTACTCTAGGAAGGCCAACTCAGTAATTATGATTATTTCATTTGGTGTTGTTATATAATTTTCCTCTGTCCTCAACACACGCTTGCCTTAAATTGTCATTCCAGAAGGTCCCTCTTTTGCGGATCATTATTTTGGCGATGGAGGAGATCGTATTCGAGGAAACGTTTCGCGCCAAACTATCCCTCCTAAATTTGATATTTTGTTTACATTCTCCTCGGATTGATAATAAACAAGAATAATCAACCTCCATCCGACAATGATCAAAGAAACAAACATAAAAAATAAACACCACACCTATCACTCCATAAGTAAATAAAAAGAACGAGAGAGTGAGAGAGAGAGAAGGAAAGCGAACATAAGACCCCGCCAAAAACGACGCTCCCTCCACAGACGGTCATTAATCATTGCTCTGATTGGTTGAATATTCCACCAATGAGTGACTAGCGATTCTTCCACTCGAAGATTTCAATCCTGGGGCTTGGCGAGGAGAGGAGGGGAAGGGGGGGGAGGGGAGAGGGGGAAAATGTACGTTAAATTTTGGGATCGCGAAGGAGTTTATAAAGGAGGAAGAAAAGGAAATTTGGGGTGAATGAGAGACAGAAAGAAATTGGGGATAAGGTGGTATGAGGGGAAATAGGGCGGGAAATGAAGGGGAGACAACATGAGAGTCTAGATATGTGACAAAGAGAGAGAGAGAGAAACAGAGAAAGAGCTACAGAGACAGAAAAGAAAAGAAACATACAAAGACAGGGATAGAGAAAGAGAGAGACAGAGAAAGAAAAAAAAAAAAAAAAGAAAGTCAGAGAAAGACAGACAGACCAACCAGAATACCAGAGACAAACTAAATAGCAAAACCGACCGAGAGAACACACACGAAAGACCGAATGAGCGAAAGATCACACACGAAAGACCGAATGAGCTGAAGAGCACTCACGAAAGACCGAATGAGCTAAAGAGCAAACACGAATGAGCGAAAGAGCACTCACGAAAGACCGAATGAGCGAAAGATCACACACGAAAGACCGAATAAGCAAAAGAGCACACACGAAAGACCGAATGAGCTAAAGAGCACTCACGAAAGACCGAATGAGCGAAAGAGCACTCACGAAAGACCGAATGAGCGAAAGAGCACTCACGAAAGACCGAATGAGCTAAAGAGCACTCACGAAAGACCGAATGAGCGAAAGAGCACTCACGAAAGACCGAATGAGCTAAAGAGCAAACACGAAAGACCGAATGAGCTAAAGAGCACTCACGAAAGACCGAATGAGCGAAAGAGCACTCACGAAAGACCGAATGAGCGAAAGAGCACTCACGAAAGACCGAATGAGCGAAAGATCACACACGAAAGACCGAATGAGCTAAAGAGCACTCACGAAAGACCGAATGAGCTAAAGAGCAAACACGAAAGAGCGAAAGAGCACTCACGAAAGACCGAATGAGCGAAAGATCACACACGAAAGACCGAATGAGCTAAAGAGCAAACACAAAAGACCGAATGAGCGAAAGAGCACTCACGAAAGACCGAATGAGCTAAAGAGCAAACACGAAAGAGCGAAAGAGCACTCACGAAAGACCGAATGAGCGAAAGATCACACACGAAAGACCGAATGAGCGAAAGAGCACTCACGAAAGACCGAATGAGCGAAAGAGCACTCACGAAAGACCGAATGAGCTAAAGAGCAAACACGAAAGAGCGAAAGAGCACTCACGAAAGACCGAATGAGCGAAAGATCACACACGAAAGACCGAATAAGCAAAAGAGCACACACGAAAGACCGAATGAGCTAAAGAGCACTCACGAAAGACCGAATGAGCGAAAGATCACTCACGAAAGACCGAATGAGCGAAAGAGCACTCACGAAAGACCGAATGAGCGAAAGAGCACTCACGAAAAACCGAATGAGCGAAAGAGCACTCACGAAAGACCGAATGAGCGAAAGAGCAAACACGAAAGACCGAATGAGCTGAAGAGCAAACACAAAAGACCGAATGAGCTAAAGAGCAAACACGAAAGACCGAATGAGCTAAAGAGCAAACACAAAAGACCGAATGAGCGAAAGAGCACTCACGAAAGACCGAATGAGCGAAAGAGCAAACACGAAAGACCGAATGAGCTGAAGAGCAAACACAAAAGACCGAATGAGCGAAAGAGCACTCACGAAAGACCGAATGAGCTGAAGAGCAAACACAAAAGACCGAATGAGCTAAAGAGCAAACACGAATGAGCGAAAGAGCACTCACGAAAGACCGAATGAGCGAAAGATCACACACGAAAGACCGAATAAGCAAAAGAGCACACACGAAAGACCGAATGAGCTAAAGAGCACTCACGAAAGACCGAATGAGCTAAAGAGCAAACACAAAAGACCGATTGAGCGAAAGAGCACTCACGAAAGACCGAATGAGCGAAAGAGCAAACACGAAAGACCGAATGAGCTGAAGAGCAAACACGAAAGACCGAATGAGCTAAAGAGCAAACACAAAAGACCGAATGAGCGAAAGAGCAAACACGAAAGACCGAATGAGCTAAAGAGCAAACACAAAAGACCGAATGAGCTAAAGAGCAAACACGAAAGACCGAATGAGCTAAAGAGCAAACACGAAAGACCGAATGAGCTAAAGAGCAAACACAAAAGACCGAATGAGCGAAAGAGCAAACACGAAAGACCGAATGAGCTAAAGAGCAAGCACAAAAGACCGAATGAGCGAAAGAGCACTCACGAAAGACCGAATGAGCGAAAGATCACACACGAAAGACCGAATGAGCGAAAGGGCAAACACGAAAGACCGAATGAGCGAAAGGGCAAACACGAAAGACCGAATGAGCTAAAGAGCAAACACGAAAGACCGAATGAGCGAAAGATCACACACGAAAGACCGAATGAGCTGAAGAGCAAACACAAAAGACCGAATGAGCGAAAGAGCACTCACGAAAGACCGAATGAGCGAAAGAGCACTCACGAAAGACCGAATGAGCGAAAGAGCACTCACGAAAGACCGAATGAGCTAAAGAGCACTCACGAAAGACCGAATGAGCGAAAGAGCACTCACGAAAGACCGAATGAGCTAAAGAGCAAACACGAAAGACCGAATGAGCGAAAGATCACACACGAAAGACCGAATGAGCTAAAGAGCAAACACGAAAGACCGAATGAGCGAAAGAGCAAACACGAAAGACCGAATGAGCGAAAGAGCACAGACGAAAAAAACGAATAAGCGAAAGAACACACACGAAAGAGCGAAAGAGCACACACGAAAGACCGAATGAGCTAAAGAGCAAACACGAAAGACCGAATGAGCGAAAGAGCAAACACGAAAGACCGGATAAGCAAAAGAGCACACACGAAAAAAACGAATAAGCGAAAGAACACACACGAAAGACCGAATAAGCGAAAGAGCACACACACGAAAGAGCGAAAGAGCGATCCTCATTGATATGCAAAAAAGACGTAGGCCAAATTAGAGCAGCCTCGAGCTTAGCCATACACCCGAAGACAAAGAGTTTTAAAAATGGCGCCTTTTTTGTTCCCGTTGTGAATTGAGATTAAAATTTTATCCGCAACCTCGCGTCATCCGCTCTGACCCGCTCTTGCCATACCCGCACCTTAGCCGCTGCGGATATTTTCCTTCTGTTTGTTACTTTTTTGTTTTCGGTTTGTTTCGTTTCCTCGTTTCGTTCGTTTTTATCTTTTACTGTTGTTTGTTTTTGTTCTTACTGTTACTTTTTTTTCCTTTCTTCTTCGTGATATTATTATTGTTAGTATTATTGTTGTTATCAATATCATTATTATCGTTATCATCATTATTATTGCTATTATTATTAACGGTGTTATTACTATTTTTGTTATCATTATTATCAACAGTGTTGTTATCTCATGATTATTGGTATCATGATTACTATTACTAAAATGATCATCATCACTACTGTTATCATTATTATCATTACTATCATCATCATTATCATAATCATCTTCATCATTATTAGCATTATCCTCCTCCTCATTATTATTATTTTTATTTTTGTTACAATCATTATTATTATCATTATTACTATTACTATTACTATTATCATTAAAACCTTCATTATCAGTGCTATCATTATCATCATCATCATTATCATTGTTACTATCATTGTTATCATCAGTCTTTTTCTTTTGTTATTAATCTTTGATATCATCATAATTATCATCACTATTCTTATCCCTAATATCAGTTTTACTATTACTATTATCCCTAATCATTATCATCATTATCCCTCTCCCTCTCGCTTCAGTTTATTCATTTATTATCAATGTACCTATAAAGAGGGTGCAGATCGAAGCAATTAGTTTCCATGAACAAAAGAAACATCAATTATCTAAGGTCCCAGAATTAAAAAAAAAAAAAAAAAAAAAAAAAAAAAAAAAAAAAAAAAAGTGAGGACCGTAGGATTATCATTCGTTATGGGATTCAGTTCCACGAAGGAGAGGTGGGATCCCCTTCCTTCCCCCTCCCTGCTCTAGGATTCGTCTTCCTCCTACCCCTCCCCCCTCCCCCTTCTCCCCTTTTTTTCACCCCTTAGATATGACTCCTAGAATTTCTTCCTTCACCTTTTACTTCCTTTTTTTTCTTATCCTTTTCTGCTTTTACTAGGATTTCATCCTTTACTCCTTCCCCTTCCTTTTGAGTACTGATATTTTCCCCTCCCTTTCCCAAGTCCCGTTCCTCCAGGATTTCCCCTTTTGACAATCGTTTCCCAACTAGGATTCCCCTTCTCTCTCTCTCTCTCTCTCTCTCTCTCGGATTCCTGTTTCCCCTCCTCCTCCTTTCCCCCTCCCTTCTTAGACTCTTATCTCTTCCTCCCTTTCCCTCTCCCATTTCCCCTTCTTTAGGATTCCCCTCCCTACTCTCCCTCCCCCTTCGGATTCCTACCTCCGCTCCCCTTCCTGCCCTCATATTCCTACCCCCCTCCCCCTCCCCCTCGGACTCATACCTCATCCTCAACATCCCCCCTCAGATTCCTACCCCCTCCCCTTCTCCCCTCAGACTCCTAGCCCCCTACCTTCCCCCCCTCAGACTCCTAGCCCCCTCCCTTCCCCTCCTCTGACTCTTACCCCCCTCCCCCTTCCCCTCGGACTTACCTCCTCCTCCTCTTCCAAGTCTCCCCTTCCCATTCTCCTTCCCCTCTCCCTCCCCCTCCCCCTCCCCCTTCAGACTCCTCCCTCCTCCTCCTCCATCCTTCTCCCCTAGTCTAGAACTCCCCCCCCCCTCCCCCCGTCGACCTCTGGCCCTCTACCCCGACACTTTAAGAAAGGACTCTCTCTCTCTCCCTTGGCTACTGTGCTTGGAATTGCCTCCCGAGGATGTATATACCTGGATGATCAGCTCCTTTGCCTTTGAACTCGAAAGTGCTCTTTTACTCGCTCTTTCTCTCACTCACTTTTTTTACTCTCTTTTTCTGCACCTTGCTCTTTCTTCCTTCGTTTCCTCTTACTCTATATTTTTCGTGTCCTCTTTCTCTCTCCTTCTCTGTCCCTTGCTCTTTCTCAATTCTTTTCCACTCTTTCTTTTTTATTTCCTCTATCTCTCTTCTTCTCTTTCTTTTCCCGATCTCTATCTTTCTCTCGATCTTTCTGTCTCTCTTTATTTCTGTCTGATTTTATCTCTCGCTCGACCTTATCGTCTCTCTCTCTCTCTCTCTCTCTCTCTCTCTCTCTCTCTCTCTCTCTCTCTCTCTCTCTCTCTCTCTCTCTCTCTCTCTCTCTCTCTTTCTCTCCTTCTACCCCGCACAAGAAGATCCCGTCACTTATGATCCCTATAACCGAATTCTATTGGAGCGTTTATTGATCCCACTTCTCACTCCCCCTCCCCCCTCTCCTCCCATCCCCCAACTTTCTCTCTCTTCTCTTTCTTTCTCCCTGTCCCTCTCCTTCTTTTCCTCCTCCCTCTCTCCTTCTTCCTCTCTCCTTCCATTTTATCCTCCTTCTCTCTTTTTTCTCCCTCCTCACTCATCTTCTCTCTTTCCTCCTCCCTTTTTTTATCTTCCTATATCTCACTCTATCCTCCTGTCCTCTCCCTATCCCTCCATTCACCCTTTTCCCTCGGCCCTCCCCCCTTTCCTCCTCTCTTTCTTTTCTCCCCTCTTCCATCTCCTCCTCCCCCTCTATCTTGCTCCCTTCTCTTTCTCTCTTCCCTCTCCATCTCCCTTTCTTTTTCTCCCTATCTCCCTCTTACTATTCCCTATCTATCCTATTCCCCTCTCCTTCTCCCCGTCCTCCTCTCTTTCTCTTTCACTCCTTTTTCTCCTTCTCCTCCCTTCTGTCCTATTCCCCTCTCGTCTCCTCCCTTCTCCTTCTCCCTTTCTCTACCTTCTTCTCTCTTCCCCTTCCCCCTTTCCCCTTGCTCCCCTTCCTCCTCCTTCCCCCCCAATTACATTTTTTTTCCTTATTATTATTCTAACCCTTAATTCCCCCGACAATAAGGGCGATATTCACCCCTAAGACGGCGGTTCTCCCGTCGTCGTCAGCCGTTCGCAGCAGGAAGGGAGGGGAGGGAGGGATGAGGAGGGAGGTGGGGGTTGTGGTACATGGGGAGGGTGGAGGGAGGAGTAGGGCTTAAAGGAGGGGTTAGGGGAGTGGGGTATGGAGCTTGGAGGAAGGGTGGGGGGGGGAGAACGGGGGGAGGGGGGGGGGGGGAGGAGGGTATGGATCTTGGAGGAGGGATGTTGGGAGGGAGGGGAGGTAGTGTGGAGCTGAGAGGAGAGACGGGGGAGAGGGGAGAGGGGTAAGGGGATGAGGGGAAGGGGGTTGAGGGTAGGAGGTT
>BOPN01008199.1:7500-10000 GCA_017312705.2 Penaeus japonicus | reverse complement strand
GAGGAAGGGGAAGGGAGGGGAAGAGAAGGGTGACAGGAGGGTGAAGGGAAGGGGGAAGGGAGGGGGAAGGGAGGGGGAAGGGAGGGGAACGGGAGGGGGAAGGGAAGGGGGAAGGGAGGGGGAGAGGGAAGCGGAGGGGAATGTGGCACCCCATAGAACGGATAGAACTTTTGCGTAAATATATACCCGGAATATTTTTTTTCGAATCTTTTTTTTTCTTTTTCGTTCCTTTCCTTTGTTTTTTGCCCCAAAGGTTATTTCGAGTAATATAAAATTTATGCCGCCATTCATCAAACGTGTGACGCGAAAAACAATGACATAAATTAATGAACGATTCATAAATTCCATAACAACTGTTTCCGATGTTTACAAATGAGTTGTAATGGATGCCAATAACCCCCTCCCCCCCCCCCCCTTTCCCTTCCCCTTCCCCTTCCCCTTTCCCTTTCCCTTCCCCTTTCCCTTTCCCTTTCCCTTTCCCTTTCCTTTTCCCTTCCCCTTCCCCGTTCCTCTTCCCCTCCCCCTCCCCCTCTTCACCTCTTCTCCTACTCCCCCCTCCTCATATTTTTCCCTTTCCCTTCCTTCTCTCCTATTCCCCTTCGTCTTCTTTCTCTTTCCACTTCCCCTTCCCCTTCCTATCCCTTTCCCCCCTCCCCCTTTTCTCCTCACCCTCACTCCTAACCTTTGTATAGAGTAGTTCTTACAGGTATTTCCATGTACCTTCTAGGTAACTAGAAGGATCAGATTAAGAACAAATAATATTAAAATAAATAATAATGATAAAATAAAGCATAAATAAAAAAATATATACATAAAAAGTATGGAGGGATGGGTTTTGGGAGCGAGTGTCTAAGTTTATATATATATATATATATATATATATATATATATATATATATATATATATATATATATATATATATATATATATATTTTTTTTTTTTTTTTTTTTTTTTTTTTAATTTACTTAACTATCATGTGTGATTTTGTTTTGTTTCTGTCAATCAATTGTTACTGGATTCATCAATATTATATATATACATATATAATATTGATGATGATCACAATAATTATTAAGATAATGATGATATTAATGATATGAATAACAGTGACAACTTTAATGATAATAATGATAACGATAATGATAATAAAACAATAACCATAATAATCATAATGATAATAATAGTACTAATAACAATAATAATGATTATCAACAATAGGGGTGATAATGATTAGGATAATGATGATAATAACGAGGAATATAAAAATAATTATTGTATGAGAAGATACGCAAATATTGATAATAATAATGATAACAATATGAATGATGATAAAAACGATGTTAAGGAGAATGACGATAATAAATACACACCTATTATAAGAGCATCGATGATGATAAAAAAAAATATAGTAATGATAGTGATGATAATGATAATAGAATTGATGATAACAATCAGTATTATAAAGATATCAATAACAATAATTATTATAATAACGATGATAATGATGAGAACAGTGATAATAGTAATAATAACATTAATGACAATAATTATAATGATTATGATAATAATACAATTGATAATGATAGTGATAATACTATCAATGGTGATAAAAATGATGATATTAGAAAGAGCAGAAACATCAACAATAAAGTAAAACTAATAATAGTATAAAAATAGTAAGGACAATAATGATGATTAAAATAATGATAATGAAAATAATAAAAAAACGACGATAACAATAATAAAAAAACGACGATAACAATGATAAGAAAAGAATCACAATAAGAATAAAGACAATAAAAATAACAATAAAGAAAGCAATATCAATCCGAATAATAAAGACTTGAAACTTGCACGGCCGTGTCAATACCGGTGTGCGAATCCCTTGATAACAATAGCCTTGGAAACGTCATTCTCTTGCAAGGATCAGGCTTCTGCAACACCCACAGGAGATAAAGTCCTTTTGCAACAGACGTGCGAATAGACCTTCCTTCGCAACATATCTATGAACACGTATTGTGAGCTATGGAAATTGCATAACAGATACAAAGGGGGGGGGGGCTTCTTTGTCTTATCTCTGTTTTGCGTGTTTATCATTTTTCTCTCTCGTTCTCTCTTTCTCTCCTTCTCTCTCTTTTTTTTTCATTTTTTATTATCATTAATTTTTTGTGCTCTCTCTCTTTCTCTTTCGCTGTTGATTTTTTTTTCTCTATCTCTCTCTCAATCTCTTTCTCTTTGTCTCTTAGTCTCTCTCTCTCTCTTTCTTGTTTCTCTTTTTATAAGTTTCTTATTTGTCATCAATCTGCCTCTGTGTGTCTATCTGTTCTCTCTCTCTCTCTCTCTCTCTCTCTATCTATCTATCTATCTATCTACCTATCAATCTACCTACCTATCTATCTATCTATCTCTCTATCTATCTATCTATTCATATCCCTCTCTCTCCTAACCATCTCTTTCTTCCTACCCACTTCCTCTTTCTCTCACTTCTCTTCTTTCAC
>BOPN01008198.1:22500-48376 GCA_017312705.2 Penaeus japonicus | reverse complement strand
TTTTTTTTTTTTTTTTTTTAAGAAGAATGGTTTCAAAAATGGAAGAAATACATCTTCATTGATACTTTAAATTTGAATATTTATTGGGTTTTTATCTTTAGCTATGATCTAGTAATCTATTCATGTTATCACTGATAAATTAAGATATGACTTTCAAATTTGATTTTAAAATGTTATATATGGGCATATGTGTATATATTAGACTATGTATATATGTACATATGTATCTATGTATGTATGTATGATGTATGTATGCATATGTATGTTATATATAATAGATATAACATATGTATAATATATATGTATATATACAGATATGTCTATATATAGTTATTAAATGATAGCATTAATTGCTAATGTAACAGGTCCTACAGCATTACCTACAACTGCGGGATCTACTAGATCTAGTGAAGCAGCAACTGCAACGGTCTCTGAACTGCTATCTTTAAGTACAATGGAGTCTTCTATCGCAACTCAAGAAACAGCTGCAACTACAAAACCTTCTACATCTACGTTTATACCGCATGCAACAACTACTGGGTTATCATCTACAACAGCTACTGTCATCACTTCTACATCAGCCACTGACGCAACACCTATAGGTACTACACCAATAACTATTGAATCGACATCAACGGCTACTAAACCATTCTCTTTAACTACTGAGACCTTTGTCAGTACATCTACATCGACTGCTGGTCCCACATCTGCAGCAACAGCTGGCCAAACATCTAATACTATTGGTTTTAAATCTACAGCTGTCGATTTGATTTCTACACCAGTTAATAAACCAACACACATAAGTAATACACAAACGACTACTGACACTACTGTCCCCAAATCCTCAGAGATTGCAATAATACAATTTGATCCATTTCCTACTACATGTAGTTCAACGGATATGCCAGGTATCACTGTTCTTTAAACTTTGATGTGTTTCACTTATGTATGTTACTAGACACTATTATATACAGTTATTATCATCCTAAATATAATTCATGTAATTTCTGTTACATGCTCAGTTCTTCATATTAGGAAACTTTACAGTTTTTAAGGGGGTGGTAAAATATATGTTTATATATGTATAAGCAACCATTGAGCGCATATGAAATGTTCCGTGAAAAATTATGCTTATTGTTTTATTTTCTTCTCTTCTCCAACTTCAGCATCAACTGCGACTACAGCAGAGACTGCTACTACCATACCGACAGGTAAGATATAAGATTTCTTGACTCTTGGCTTGATTTTCCTTATGCATATGCTAAATTTTCAAATTCAAATTCTTTCTCAGTATTTTCATATACTGATACGACTAAAGTATTTTATTTTATTTTTATTTTTTTTATTCTATCTAATATATACATACATATTGGCAAATATATCTATATCTATCTACATATATATACATATATACTTAAATATATATATACATGTGTATTAAAACAAACACTTTTGTTCAATCTATAACAAGTGAATGCTGGGTAGGCAACTACACTGATCAGCCAATATGTCTAAAAACTAATAGGTAAAGATGAGCCATTATTAAAATATAAACTAATAATCACGATCATTTAATTAACAACGCCCCTTGCTAAAGAAACAGTTACTGAAAGAACTACTGAAGCAGTAACTCCAACAGTTACTGAGTCTTCATCTCCATTATCTACTGAAAAAAATCCTGTTTCTACTGGATCTACTATATCAACTATTAATCCATCTACAACAAATGGTAAAATAACTACAATAACTCGTGGCAAAACCTCTACTTCAGTAACTGAACCAACAAACATAGTTACGACGCCAGTGACTACTGAATCACCACCTTCAGATATTACTACTGCATTCTCTCCAACTACGGAAACTTCCCCTAAAACAACCGATTTGCCATCAACAACACCTGCAATGGTATCTACCTCTGTTGGTCAAACATCCACCACTACAGGTGTAACCTCAACTGAACCAGCACCAACAACGATAATAACTACCGGAACAATCTCAGAAAATACTACAGTATTGCCTATTCCTACAGCTTCTATATCTACTTCAACGGAAATACCAGGTATGACTAATTAAAATGTAATGTTTTTGATTATATACATTTATATATATATATATATATATATATATATATATATATATATATATATATATATATATATATATGTGTGTGTGTGTGTGTGTGTGTGTGTGTGTGTGTGTGTGTGTGCATTCCCTCGCACGGACATAAAAACTGTCTTTTTCTTTTTTGTTTCTCTAAATATTAACGAACATGTATTCATATACATTTCATCTCTCTTCTGGTTCGCATGAACCGTCTTCAGAATCAGCTACAACTACAATACAACCTACGACAGTCACAGTAGCAGGTGAGAGGTAGTCATTTGGGCGGTCATGATTATATATTTACTGTATACACATTTCACATATATATATTTTTTTATATCATTCTAACATACATGCACATGGGTAAGGCTGATAAATGTAATATTTTGCTATCATGTATATCCTGAAACTGTGATCCTTCTTTATAAGTCTGGATTTGACTTTATACTATGTCTCTCTTCTGTTTCACATAAACCGTCTTCAGAATCAGCCACAAACACATTACAACCTACAACAGTCAGAATAGCAGGTGAGAGGTAGTCATTAAGCAGTTGTGATTATATATTCACTGTATACGTATTGTACACATCTTTCTACCGCAATTACTCATGCATACATACACGAACTTCATCAAAATTTATTTTTATGTATGTAAGGCTGATAAATATAATATTTTGCTGTCATGTATTTCCTGAAAGGGATCCTTATTTAGAAGTCTGATTGTGACTTTATTTTAATAACTTATAGCACACTATAAGGCTTTGGAAGCCTTATAAAAGATTAATGTCCATTTCATTATAGTTTCCTGTAACCATGAAAGATTACAATGCAAACCCCAGACATGAAACAATCATAGTCATTAACGAATAACATCATTTGCTGATGTAACAGATACAAAACCAATACCTACAACTACGGAAACTACAAGATCTAGTGAAGCAGTAACCGCAACGGTTACTGAACCAATATCTTTAAATACAGCGGAGTCTTCATCTACTATTACTCAAAAATCTCCTGCAACTACCGGATTCTCTGTAATAACAACTATAAAACCATCTACATTTCCGGTTATTCCGCCTGCGACAACCACAGATTTAACTACAACAGCTACTGTTTTAAACTCTACATCAGCCTCTGACGCGACACCTATAAGTATTACATCAATAACTACTGAACCAGCATCTACGACTACTAAACAATTCTCTTTAACTACTGAGACCTTTGCCAGTACATCTACATCAACTGCTGGTCCCACATCTACAGCAACAGCTGGCCAAACGTCTAATACTATTGGTTTGAAATCTACAACAACTGTTGATCTGACTTCTTCACCAGCCACTGAACCAACACGAATAAGTACTTCAGAAACGACAACTGACACTACTGTTCCAAGATCCTCTGTCCCCGTTCCTACTACATATAGTTCAACGGATATGCCAGGTAACCTTTGTGCTTTAAATTTCTACATGTTTCATATACATATATGTCAATGGACACGATTATCTATAGAGTTATTATTATTCTAAATATAATTCATGTAATTTCTATGGCATGCACAGGTCTTCATATAGAGAAAGTACACAGATCTAAAGGGGTGGTAAAATATAGATAGAAGCAACTACCGAGCGCACATCAAAAGTTTTTTTTTGAAAGATTATGATTACCATTTGTTTTTCTTCTCTTCTCTAACTTTAGCATCAACTGCGACTATGGCAGAGACTGCTACTACCATAGCGACAGGTAAGATATAAGATTTCTTGACTTAACCGATTTTCCTCATGTTTATACTACATTTTCAAATTCACATTCTTTCTCAGTAGTTCCATTTACTGATACCACTACAATATATACATATATATATATATATATATATATATATATATATATATATATATATATATATTCATGTAATTCTATTCTTGCATTCAAGAAACGACAATGGGAGGAATGCCAGCTACAGCGACCCTTATTACTTCTACATCAGCAGGTGAGGCAAAAGTGCTCTAAAGAAATAAGAGAAACTCCTCATACTGTTCTAAATATGAAAAATATTGCGAAGCACATATCAGAATCATTTAATAACGTTCTTTTTTCATTAGTGTGTAATGTAATATATACTGTAGAGAGCCAATGTCTTGCTAATTACACCCTTAAGCACGGCCATATTCAAAATGTAATTAACATGCATAATGGTGATCATTGTTAATCAATGCTCTTAAAAATAAAATGGGATAAATGTATGAATAAAAAGGAATTTGCATATTCATTATATGCATACAAATACACACTCACGAAGTGAACATATTTATATATCTACGTATACAAAAATGTATATACATATATATATATATATATATATATATATATATATATATATATATATATATAAAATATATGGATGTAATATATATATATATATATATATATATATATATATATATATATATATATATATATATATGTATATATATATATATATATATATTCATATATATATGTAAAATATATATTTATGTAATGTTATACATACATACATATATATATATATATATATATATATATATATATATATATATATATATATATATATACATATATATGTATACATAAATATTCATTAATAGCTATACATAAATGATAAGTATGTGTGTATAAATGTATATATACATAGTTTCATACACACACACACACACACACACACACACACACACACACACACACACATATATATATATATATATATATATATATATATATATATATATATATGTGTGTAAAAATGTATATATATATATAATATATATAAATTAATTTATACATGTATATATATATATATATATATATATATATATATATATATATATATATATATATATATATATATATATATATATATATATATATATATATATATATATATATATGCATATATATGTGTGTGTGTGAAAACATGTACATTTCCATATATATAGACATATATGTTTGTGTTTGGGCATGAATATGTAAGTATATGTGTATATATATACATACATGGTTCCAAAAATGGAATAAATTTATCTTCATTGACATTTTAAATTTGAAAAGTGAATACTGGGCAAGCAACTGTACATTTGTGTATATATAAGAATATGTATATATGTACAAATATATCTAATTATGTATATATAATGTATGTATGGAATATGTAATAGATATAACTATTTATGATATATATGTATATATATAGATAGATAGATATAGTTATTATATGACAACATCAATTGTTAATGTAACAGGTCCTACAGCACTTTCTACAACTGCGGAATCTACTAGATCTAGTGAAGCAGCAACCGCAACGGTCTCTGAACTGCTATCTTTAAGTACAGTGGAGTCTTCATCTATCGCAACTCAAGAAACACCTGCAACTACTGGATTCTCTGTAACAACAACAAAACCTTCTACATCTACGTTTATACCGCCTGCAACAACTAATGAATTATCTTCTACAACAACTACTGTCATCACTTCTATATCAGCCACTGACGCAACACCTATAGGTACTACACCAATAACTATTGAATCGGCACCTACGGCTACTAAACCATTCTCTTTAACTACTGAGACCTTTGTCAGTACATCTACATCGACTGCTGGTCCCATATATACAGCAACAGCTGGCCAAACATCTAATTCTATTGGTTTTAAATCTACAACTGTCGATTTGATTTCTACAGCAGTTAATAAACCAACACACATAAGTACTAAACAAACGACCACTGACACTACTGTCCTCAAATCCTCAGAGATTGCAATAATACAATTTGCTCCATTTCTAACATATAGTTCAACGGATATGCCAGGTATCACTGTTCTTTAAACTTTGATATGTTTCACACATGTATGTTACTGGACACCATTATATGTATAATTATTATTATCCTAAATTCAATTCATGCAATTTCTGTTACAAGTACAGTTCTTCATAAAAGAGCTATTAAGGGGAAGGTAAAATATATGTTTATATATGTATAAGCAACCACTTTGTGCGCATCAAATGTGTTTCGAGAAAGATTATGCTTATTTTATTTTATTTTCTTCTCCAACTTCAGCATCAACTGCGACTACAGCAGAGACTGCTACTACCATACCGACAGGTAAGGTATAAGATATCTTGACTCTTGACTTAATTTTCCTTATGTATATGCTACAATTTCAAATTCATATTCTTTCTCAGTATTTCCATTTACTGATAGCACTAAAGTTTGATTTTATTTATTTATTTTTTATTTTTTGTAATTCTATTCGTTCCTTAAAGAAACGTCAGTGGGAGACATCGTGACCACAGCAACCCTTGTTGCATCTACATCAGCAGGTGAGGCAATATTTAGGGAAATTAGAGAAACTCTCTCATACTGTTTTGAATATGAAAATATTTCCAAGTACATATCAGAATCATATAAAAAACTTTATTTTTCATTACTGTATAACGTATACTTTAGAGAGCTAGATAGTTCCCCCAAAATGTTTGCTAATTACACCTTTAAGCTCGGCCATATTGATCATTGTTAATATATACTCTTAAAAATATGTATGTATGAAAAGGAATGTACATATATATGCACACAAACACACACATTATGTATATATGTATGTATATATATATATATATATATATATATATATATATATATATATATATGTGTGTGTGTGTGTGTGTGTGTGTGTGTGTGTGTGTGTGTGTGTGTGTATGCATATATTTATAGAAAGTTATATATATATATATAAATATATATATATATTTATATGTTGGGCAGGCAACTACAATGATCTGCCAAAAGTTTTAATTACTAATAGGTAATGATGAGCCATTATTAAAGCATATAAGTCAAACTAATAATCACAATTATTTAATCAACAACTCCCTTTCCTAACGTAACAGTTACTGAAACAGGACTTACTGAAGCAATAACTCCGACAGTGACTGAGTCTTCATCTCCAATATCTACTGGAAAAAACCCTGCTTCTACTGGATCTACTATATCAACTATTAATACATCTACAACAACTGGTAAAACTACAATAACTCCTGGCAAAACCTCTACTTCTACTGAACAAATACACATAGTTACGACGCCAGTGACTACTGAATCACCACCTTCAAATATTACTACTACGGAAACCTCCCCTAAAACAACCATTTTGACATCAAAAACACCTGAGCTGGTATCTACCTCTGTTGGTCAAACATCCACCACTACAGGTGTAACCTCAACTGAACCAGCACCAACAACGATAATAACTACCGGAACAATCTCAGAAAATACTACACTATCACCTATTCCTACAGGTTCTATAACTACTTCAACCGAAATGCCAGGTATTACTATTTTAAAGTAATGATTGTGTGTGTATGTGTGTTTGAGTGTCTGCGTTTATTTGTGTGTGCATATGTGTAAATATATGTATATAGGTAAGATGGAATAATGCACTGCCGCATTGATATGGATGTATAAAATCCCAGTCCCGGTATTGAACCTCTGCCGCCCTCTGGTGTTAGGATCATACTAAATCCATAGAAATTAAAATTTCGCTATCAGTACTCAAGTATGAGTAGATAGGTAAATTCTATGGAACTAGTATGATCCTAGTTTGCCATTCCTTTTATTGGGTCGTGTGGTCTAGTTGGTTTAGTACTGCATTCTCAGGCTAATACTTGAGGTTCGACTCCGGTTCAGGAGTTATGTTATATATGTATATACATATGTATGTATATGCGTATGTATATGATATATATATAATATACATAATCTATGATATATACAGTATATAAATATATATAGTTATTAACTAACAACACCAATTGCTGATGCAACAGGTACTAAACCAACTACAACTACGAATCTACAATGGTTACTGAACTGACTCAAAGATCACCTGCAGCTACTGGATTCTCTGTAATAACTACAAAACCTTCTACATCTACGGCTATACCACCTGCAACAACTGACTTATCACCTACATCAGCTCCTGCCTTAATCTCAGCCACTGGCTCGACATCTTTAGGTACTACAACAATAACTACTGAACCAGCACTTACGACCACTAAACCATTCTCTACTGAGACCTTTGTTAGTACATCTACATCAACGGCTGGCCAAATATCTAATACTGTTGGTTTAAAATCTACAACTGTTGATCTGACTTCTTCACCAGCTACTGAACCAACACACATAAGTACAACACAAACAACAACTGATACTACTGTTCCAAGATCCTCTGTCCCCGTTACTTCAACAAATAGTTCAACGGATATTCCAGGTATCACTCTTCTTTAAACTTCGATATGTTTCACACACATACATGTTACTGCACACTTATCTTTATAGTTATCATTATTCTAAATCAATATCATTTCAGTTAAATACATAGATTTTCATACTGAGAAACGACCAAGTTTTAAATGGGGTGCTTTGTGTGCGTGTGTACATATGTACATATGTATGTATTATATATATATATATATACTTTTGATATAGATGTATATGCAAATATATTGTAATATATATACATACATACATATGAAGGTATATACATATTTATATATATATATATATATATATATATATATATATATGTGTGTGTGTGTGTGTGTGTGTGTGTGTGTGTGTGTGTGCGCGCATTCCATCGCGCGGACATAAAAACTTTTTTTCTTTTTTGTTTCTCTAAATATTAACGAACATGTATTCATATATATTTCATCTCTCTTCTGGTTCGCATGAACCGTCTTCAGAATCAACTACAACTACAATACAACCTACGACAGTCACAATAGCAGGTGAGAGGTAGTCATTTGGGCGGTCGTGATTATATATTTACTGTATACACATTGTACATATTTTTTTATATATCATTCTAACATACATGCACATGGGTAAGGCTGATAAATGTAATATTTTGCTATCATGTATATCCTGAAACTGTGATCCTTCTTTATAAGTCTGGATTTGACTTTATACTATGGCTTTGGATGCATTATAAAAAATACTGTCCATCTTATTATTGCTTCCTGTAATCATGAAAGATTACAATGCGAATCTCTACCCAATCTGAGCTCATTTTCAAATTTGTAATTTTTTAAATCAAATATGATAGAAATGAATGATATGATCAAAGAAATTACAAATTAAAGCGACTTTTCAACGTTTTAGTTGCTGAATAAGACCTAATGATGAATCAGTACCCCTCTCCCCATCCCACACATGAAACAAATATAGTCTTAAACGGATAATATCATTTGCTGAGGTAACAGGTACTAAACCAATATCTAAAACTACTGAAACTACAAGATCTAGTAAAGCAATAACCTAAACGGTTACTGAACCAATATCTTTAACTACAGCGGAGTCTTCATCTACTATTACTCAAAAATCTCCTGCAACTACTGGATTCTCTGTAATAACAACTACAAAACCATCTACATCTACGGTTATTCCGCCTGCGACAACTACTGGTTTATCACCTACACCTACTGCCTTAACATCTACATCAGCCTCTGACTCGACACCTATAGGTACTACATCAATAACTACTGAACCAGCACCTACGACTACTAAACCATTCTCTTCAACTACTGAGACCTTTGTTAGTACATCTACACCAACGGCTGGTCCCACATCTACAGCAACAGCTGGCCAAACATCTAATACTATTAGTTTGAAATCTACCACAAGTGTTGATCTGACTTCTTCGCCAGCTACTGAACCAACACACATAAGTACAACACAAACGACAACTGACACTACTGTTCCAAGATCCTCTGTCCCCGTTCCTACTACATATATTTCAACGGATATGCCAGGTAACCTTTGTGCTTTAAACTTCTACATGTATCATATACGTATATGTTACTGGACACTATCATCTATAGAGGTATTATTATTCTAAATATAATTCATGTAATTTCTGTGACATGCACAATTCTTCATATAGAGATTTAAGGGGTAGTAAAATGCATAGGCTCTTACATAAGCAACCACCGAGCGCGCATCAAAGGTGTTTCGTGAAAGTTTGAGCTTACCGTTTGATTTTCTTCTCTTCTCTAACTTCAGCATCAACTGCGACTATAGCAGAGACTGCTACTACCATAGCGACAGGTAAGATATAAGATTTCTTGACTTAACCGATTTTCCTCATGTTTATACTACATTTTCAATTTCAAATTCTTTCTCTGTATTTCCATTTACTTGATACCACTACAATATAAATGTTCATGTAATTCTTTTCGTGCATTCAAGAAACGACAACGGGAGAAATGCCAACTACAGCGACCCTTGTTACTTCTACATCAGCAGGTGAGGCAAAAGTTAGGGAAATTAGAGAAACTCTCTCATACTGTTTTAATTATGAAAAAAATATTTTCAAGTACATATCAGAATCATATATTAACATCCTTTTTCATTAGTGTGTAATGTAATATCTACTGTAGGGAGCCAGACAATGTCCCAAAATGTTTGCTAATTACACCCTTAAGCACGGCCATGTTCAAAATGTAATCAACATGCATAATGGTGATTATTGTTAACTTATACTTTTAGAAATAAAAAGTAATTTATATGAATAAAAAGAATTTATATATTCATTATATGAACAAAAACACACACTTTTGATACCATTCTTTATCAATATGTGTGTGTGTATGTGTGTGTATGTATGCATGCATGTATGTGTGTGCATGTGTATTTGTGTATGTACGTATGTGATAATGTATGTATATATGAATATATATACATATATATGTATTTATATATATGTATATATATATATATATATATATATATATATATATATATATATATATATATATATATATATATATATATATATATATATATATATATATATATATATATATATATATATATATATATATATATATATATATATATATATATATGTATATATATATACTAAATAAGTATTTTTTTTTATTAAAATAGAATGGTTTCAAAAATGGAATAAATGCATTTTCATTGACATTTTAGATTTGAAATGTTTGTTGTCGTTTTATCTTTAATTATCATCTAGTAATTCATTCATTTTATCATTGATAAATCAAAATATGACTTAAATTTGATTTAAAGATGATATATATGTATTTTCCCTTGCATATGTATGAAAACAAATATTATTGTTCAACCTAAAACAAATGAATACTGGGCAAGCAACTGTGCATATGAACATATATAAGACTATATATATATATGTACTTATGTATCTATGGATGTATATATGATGTATGTATCCATATGCATGGTATACATAATAGATATAACATATATGATATATATGTATATATATATATATATATATATATATATATATATATATATATATGCATGTATATAGTTCTAAAATGACAACACTACAGTAAATGCTAATGTAACAGGTCCTACAGCACTATCTACAACTACGGAATCTACTAGATCTAGTGAAGCAGCAACCGCAACGGTTTCTGAACTGCTATCTTTAAGTACAGTGGAGTCTTCATCTATCGCAACTCAAGAAACACCTGCAACTACTGGATTCTCTGTAACAACAACAAAACCTTCTACATCTACGTTTATACCGCCTGCAACAACTAGTGGATTATCACCTACAACAGCTACTGTCATAAATTCTACATCAGCCACTGACGCGACACCTATAGGTACTACACCAATAACTATTGATTCGGTACTTATGGCTACTAAACCATTCTCTTTAACTACTGAGACCTTTGTCAGTACATCTACACCAACGGCTGGTCCAACATCTACAGCAACAGCTGGCCAAACATCTAATACTATTGGTTTTAAATCTACAACTGTCGATTTGATTTCTACACCAGTTAACCCGTTGCTGACGGGGGATAGATTTGCTTACACAGGCTCCAGGATAAGTTTTATTTCTGATCGAGGCAGATTCTGCAACATAATTTGATTTTTCCCACTCCCTTTTAGTCACTTATTGTAGAGCTAGATCAATCTACTAATTAGGCAACAAAAAACAAAAAAAAAAACATAGATGATATAACAACAGTATACAATAGGATTGAGAAAGCTCATCAAAACGGCGAATCCCGAATAGGGATAAGCTGAGAAGAAGAATTGTAGAGCTAGATCCACTTTTTTTTTTTTTTTCTTTTTTTTTCTTTTTTTTTTGTGTGTGTGTTTTACTGTTTTTAGAAATTTATATCTGTCATATCACAGGTTCCATCAATTCTGCAGTTGACTAAAATTGTAGGTCCATATCAATTCATTTTTTTTCTTTATACTCAATGTGATAGAACTATTACTGTTTGGGGGGGGGGGGGCAAAAAGGAACTTTTATTTTTTCGTATTTGTGTGCTGTCACGAACAAACACGAAACTTATAACCATCCAAAATGAAGAGGTAGGGAAGGAAACTTGTGCTTTTGACAGTGAGTGCCACAATAAAAGGCATCCCTACTGGCACAGTGGCACATTGTAGGCATTGGGCATGGTGTGAGTCACCTTCCTCTTCTCGTTCTGCCTGCACATCTTTCATCTGCGGTACTTTATAGCAAGAGGTTGGCAACTTGCGATGTGCCATCCCTCTATAGAGATAGTGCTTGCTAGAGACCGTAGATGAGTGCCATTCAAGGCTCTCTCTTCTGCTGGTGCTAGAGGAAAGTGGTGCCATCTAGGTTTTGGAAGTGAGTTGAAACCCATTTTGCTTAATATTACGGCAGTTATAATAATTATGACTGCAATTGGTAGCATTACTCACTTATTACTCATAGCACAATAAAATAACATAGTGATCCAAAATCCCCGAACGTCATAACGCCCATTGTCAGGCAAAAGCTCCTGCGTCATGTATGACGAAAAAATACGTCATCCGTCGTTAACGGGTAATAAACCAACACACATAAGTACTTCACAAACGACTACTGACACTACTGTCCCCAAATCCTCAGAGATTGCAACAAAACAATTTGATCCAGTTCCTACTACATATAGTTCAACGGATATGCCAGGTATCACTGTTCTTTAAACTTTGATATGTTTCACACATGTATGTTACGGGACACCATTATATGTATAGTTATTATCATCCTAAATATAATTCATGTAATTTCTGTTACAAGCACAGTTCTTCATATTAGGAAATTTTATCGTTTTTAAGGGGGTGGTAAAATATATGTTTATATATATATATACATACATATATATATATATATATATATATATATATATATATATATATATATATATATATATATATAAAAGCAACCACTGTGTGCGCATCAAATGTGTTTCGTGAAAGATTATGCTTATTGTTTTATTTTCTTCTCTTCTCCAACTTCAGCATCAACTGCGACTACAGCAGAGACTGCTACTACCATAGCGACAGGTAAGATTTAAGATATCTTGACTCTTGGCTTGATTTTCCTTATATATATGCTACAATTTCAAAATCAAATTCTTTCTCAGTATTTCCATCTACTGATACCACTAAAGTATAAACATTTTTTTGTAATTATATTCGTGCATTCAAGAAACGACAGTGGGAGACATCGTGACCACAGCAACCCTTGTTGCTTCTACATCAGTAGGTGAGGCAATATTTAGGGAAATTAGAGAAACTCTCACACTGCTTTGAATATGAAAATATTTCCAAGTATATATCAGAATCATATAAAAAATTTATTTTTCATTACTGTATAACGTAAACTTTAGAGAGCCAGACAGTGCCCCAAAATGTTTGCTAATTACACCTTTAAGCTCGGCCATATTGAAATAGCAAATTACATGCATAATGGTGATCATTGTTGATACATACTCTTAAAAATAAAATGGGATATCTGTATGTATGAAAAGAAATGTACATATATATGCATGCACACAAACACACACAAAACAGCCATATTTATACACATGTGTGTGTGCACAAAAAAAATGAACACACACATAGACACACACATTATCTATATATACAGTATAATTATATCTATCTATCTATCTATATATATATATGTATGTATGTACGCATATATATATATATATATATATATATATATATATATATATATATATATATATAATATGCTGGGCAGGCAACTACACTGATCAGTCAACATTTCTAATTACTAATAGGAAATGATGAGCCACTATTAAAACATATAAGTGAACTAATAATCACAATTATTTAATTACTAACGCCCTTTGCTAACGTAACAGTTACTGAAACAAGAACTGCTGAAGCAAATCCAACAGCTACTGAGTCTTCATCTCCAATATCTACTGAAAAAAATCCTACTTCTACTGGATCATACTATAACAACTATTAATCCATCTACAACAACTGGTAAAACAACTACAATAACTCCTGGCAAAACCTCTACTTCAGTAACTGAACCAACACACATAGTTACGACGCCAGTGACTACTGAATCACCACCTTCAGATATTACTACTGCATTCTCTCCAACTACGGAAACTTCCCCTAAAACAACCATTTTGCCATCAACAACAGCTGGGCTGTTATCTACCTCTGTTGGTCAAACATCCACCACTACAGGTGTAACCTCAACTGAACCAGCACCAACAACGATAATAACTACCGGAACAATCTCAGAAAGTACTACACTATCACCTATTCCTACAGGTTCTATATCTACTTCAACCGAAATGCCAGGTATTACTATTTTTAAAGTAATGATTGGGTGTATGTGTGTGTAATGAATGTGTGTCTGTGTGTTTGAGTATCTGCGTTTGTTTGTGTGTGCATATGTGTATATATATATGTATATAGGTAAGATGGAAGATTGATATGGATATATAAAATCCCTGTCCCGGTCTCGAACCTCTGCCGCCCTCTGGTATTAGGATCATACTAACTCCATAGAAATTAAAATTTCGCTCTCAGTACTCAAGTATGAGTAGATAGGTAAATTCTATGGAGCTAGTATGATCCCAGTTTGCCATTCCTTTTGTTGGGTCGTGTGGTCTAGTTGGTTTAGTACTGCATTCTCAGGATAATAGTACTTGAGGTTCGACTCCGGTTCAGGAGGTATGTTATACATGTATATACATATTTATGTATATGCGTATGTATATATAAGAATATATATAGTTATTAACTAATAATACCAATTGCTGATGCAACAGGTACTAAACCAACTACAACTACGGAATCTACAACGGTTACTGAACTGACTCAAAAATCACCTACAGCTACTGAATTCTCTGTAATAACAACTACAAAATCTTCTACATCTACGGCTATACCACCTGCAACAACTGACTTATCACCTACATCAGCTACTGCCTTAATCTCTACATCAGCCACTGGCTCGACATCTATAGGTACTGCAGCAATAACTACTGAACCAGCACTTACGACTACTATACCATTGTCTTCAACTACTGAGACCTTTGTTAGTACATCTACATCAACGGCTGGCCAAATATCTAACACTGTTGGTTTAAAATCCACAACTGTTGATCTGACTTCTTCACCAGCTACTGAACCAACACACACAAGTACAACACAAACGACAACTGACACTACTGTTCCAAGATCCTCTGTCCGCGTTACTTCAACAAATAGTTCAACGGATATTCCAGGTATCACTCTTCTTTAAACTTCGATATGTTTCACACACGTACATGGTACTGGACACATATCTGTATAGTTATTCTAAATATAATCAATATCATTTCAGTTAAATCCATAGTTTTTCATATTGAGAAACGACCAAGCTTTAAATGGCGGGCTTTGTGTGTGTGTGTGTGTACATATGTATGTATGTATATATTATATATATATATACATATATATATATATATTTATTTACTTTTGATATAGATATATATGCATATATATTGTAATATATACATATATAAATATATATATGTATATATATATATATATATTGATATTCAATTTGATGTACATACGAATATGTTTATATGTATAAATAATTATTTATGTATATATATATATATATATATATATATATATATATATATATATATATATATATATATATATAAAGTGTGCGTGTGTACATAGATAAATTAATATATATACATATATACATACATACTTACAAACCTATTTATATATATACACACACACACACACTCGATATATATATGTATATATATATGTATATATATATATATATATATATATATATATATATATATATATATATATATATATATATATATATATATATATATATATATATATATATATATATATCTATACATTTCCCGCGCGCGGACATAACTGTCTTTTTTTTTTCTTTTTTGTTGCCCTAAATCGTAAAGAACATTTATTCATATATCATTAATCTCTCTTCTGGTTCGCATAAACCGACTTCAGAATCAGCTACAACTACAATACAACCTACGACAGTCACAATAGCAGGTGAGAGGCAGTCATTTGGATGGTCGTGATTATATGTTTACAGTATACACATTGTACATATTTCTTTTCTATCATTTTAACACGCATGCATGGGTACGGCTGATTAAATATAATATTTTGCTATCATGTATATCCTGAAACTGTGATCCTTCTTTTTGAGTCTGGATTTGTCTTTACAGTATTGCTTAGGAAGATCTATTAAATATTGCTGTTTATTTTATTGTAGCTTCCTGTAATCATGGAAGATTATAATGAGAATCTCTACCCTATCTGAGCTCATTTTCAAATTTGTAATTATTTTCATAATCACTATATATGATAGAAATGAATGATATGATCAAAAGAATTACAAATTAAAGCGACTTTTGAACGTTTTAGTTGCTGAATAAGACAATTATAGTAATTAATAGATAACATAATTTGCTGAGGTAACAGGTACTAAACCAATATCTACAACTACAGAAACTACAAGATCTAGTAAAGCAATAACCACAACGGTTACTGAACCAATATCTTTAACTACAGCGGAGTCTTCATCTATCATTACTCAAAAATCTGCAACTACTGGATTTTCTGAAATAACAACTGCAAAACCATCTACATCTACGGTTATTCCGCCTGTGACAACCACTGGTTTATTACCTACAACAACTACTGTCTTAACCTCAACATCAGCCACTGACTCGACACCTATAGGTACTACAATAAAAACTACTGAACCAACACTTACGACTACTAAACCATTCGCTTCAACTACTGAGACCTTTGTCAGTACATCTACATCGACTGCTGGTCCCACATCTACAGCAACAGCTGGCAAAACGTCTAATACTATTGGTTTAAAATCTACAACTGTTGATCTGACTTCTTCACCAGCTACTGAACCAACACACATAAATACAACACAAACGACAACTGACAGTACTGTCCCAAGACCCTCTGTCCCCGTTCCTACTACATATAGTTCAACGGATATGCCAGGTAACCTTTGTTCTATAAACATCTACATGTTTCATATACATATATGTTACTGGACACTATCATCTATAGAGGTGTTATTATTCTAAATATAATTCATGTCATTTCTGTGACATGCACAGTTCTTCATATAGAGATTTAAGGGGTAGTAAAATACATAGGCTCTTACATAAGCAACCACCAAGCGCGCATAAAAGTTTTTTCGTGAAAGATTGAGCTTACCGTTTGATTTTCTTCTCTTCTCTAACTTCAGCATCAACTACGACTATAGCAGAGACTGCTACTATCACAGCGACAGGTAAAATATAAGATTTAACCGGTTTTCCTCATGTTTATACTACATTTTCAATTTCAAATTCTTTCTCAGTATTTCTATTTAGTGATACCACTACAGTTTGAATATTCATGTAATTCTTTTCGTGCATTCAAGAAACGACAACGGGAGAAATGCCAACTACAGCGACCCTTGTTACTTCTACATCAGCAGGTGAGGCAAAAGTTAGGGAAATTAGAGAAACTCTCATACTGTTTTAAATATGAAAAATATTTCCAAGTACATATCAGAATCATATACGAACGTCCTTTTTCATTAGTGTGTAATGTAATATCTACTGTAGAGAGCCAGACAATGTCCCAAAATGTTTGCTAATTACACCCTTAAGCACGGCCATATCCATAATGTAATTAACATGCATAATGGTGATTATTGTTAACTCATAGTTTTAGAAATAAAATGGGCTATTTGTATGAATGAAAAGAATTTACATATTCATTATATGAACACAAACACACACTTTTAATACCATTCTTTATTAATATGTGTGTGTGTGTGTTTGTATGTGTATGTGTGTGTATGTATGCATGTATATTTGTGTATGTACGTATGTGATAATGTATGTACATATGAATATATATACATATATATGTATATATATATATATATATATATATATATATATATATATATATATATATATATATATATATATATATAAGTATATGTTCAGTTAAACCCGGACTCTAGTAAATAAGTCTTTTTTTCTTCTTTAATAAAGAATGGTTTCAAAAATGGAATAAATGCATTTTCATTGACATTTTAGATTTGAAATGTTTGTTATCGTTTTATTTTTAATTATCATCTAGTAATCTATTCATTTTATCACTGATAAATCAAAATATGACTTAAATTTGATTTAAGGATGATATATATGTATTTTCCCTTGCATATGTATGAAAACAAATATTATTGTTCAACCTTAAACAAGTGAATACTGGGCAAGCAACTGTGCATATGTACTTGTATAAGATTATGTATATATGTACATATGTATCTATGGATGTATATAAGATGTATGTATACATATACATGGTATACATAATAGATATAACATATATGATACATATGTATATATATATATATATATATGTATGCATGTATATAGTTATAAAATGACAACACTAAATGCTAATGTAACAAGTCCTACAGCATTACCTACAGCTGCAGAATCTACTAGATCTAGTGAAGCAGCAACCGCAACGGTTTCTGAACTGCTATCTTTAAGTACAGTGGAGTCTTCATCTATCGCAACTCAAGAAACACCTGCAACTACTGGATTCTCTGTAACAACAACAAAACCTTCTACATCTACGTTTATACCGCCTGCAACAACTAGTGGATTATCACCTACAACAGCTACTGTCATAACTTCTACATCAGCCACTGACACGACACCTATAGGTACTACACCAATAACTATTGAATCGGCACCTACGGCTACTAAACCATTCTCTTTAACTACTGAGACCTTTGTCAGTACATCTACACCAACGGCTGGTCCCACATCTACAGCAACAGCTGGCCAAACATCTAATACTATTGGTTTTAAATCTACAACTGTCGATTTGATTTCTACACCAGTTAATAAACCAACACACATAAGTACTACACAAACGACTACTGACACTACTGTCCCCAAATCCTCAGAGATTGCAATAATACAATTTGATCCAGTTCCTACTTCATATAGTTCAACGGATATGCCAGGTATCACTGTTCTTTAAACTTTGATATGTTTCACACATGTATGTTACTGGACACCATTATATGTATAGTTATTATCATCCTAAATATAATTCATGTAATTTCTGTTACAAGCACAGTTCTTCATATTAGGAAATTTTAGAGTTTTTAAGGGGGTGGTAAGATATATGTTTATATATATATATATATATATATATATATATATATATATATATATATATATATATATATATATATATAAACCACTGTGCACGCATCAAATGTGTTTCGTGAAAGATTATGCTTATTGTTTAATTTTCTTCCCTTCTCCAACTTCAGCATCAACTGCGACTACAGCAGAGACTGTTACTACCATACCGACAGGTAATATATAAGATTTCTTAATTCTTGGCTTGATTTTCCTTATGTATATGCTACAATTTCAAATTCAAATTCTTTCTCAGTATTTCCATCTACTAATACCACTAAAGTATGAACATTTTTTTTTTTGTAATTCTATTCGTGCATTCAAGAAACGACAGTGGGAGACATCGTGACCACAGGAACCCTTGTTGCTTCTACATCTGCAGGTGAGGCAATATTTAGGGAAATTAGAGAAACTCTCTCACACTGTTTTGAATATGAATATATTTCCTAATACATATCAGAATCATAAAAAAATATATATATATTTTTCATTACTCTATAATGTATACTTTAGAGAGCCAGACAATGGACCAAAATGTTTGCTAATTACATCTTTCTGCTCGGCGATATTGAAATAGCAATTTGTATGCATAATGGTGATCGTTGTTAATGTATACTCTTAAAAATAAAATATTTTTTTATGTATGAAAAGGAATGTACATATATATGCACACAAACACACACAAAACAACTATATTTATACATGTGTGTGTGCATAAATATGAACACACGCACAAACACACACACATTATATATATATATATATATATATATACATATATATACATAAATACATATATATATATATATGTGTGTGTGTGTGTGTGTGTGTGTGTGTGTGTGTGTGTTTGTGTGTGTGTTTGTTTGTTTGTGTGTGTGTTTGTTTGTGTATTTGTTTGTGTGTGTGTGTGTTTATATGTTTGTGTGTCTGCGTGTGTGTGTGTGTGTGTGTGTGTGTGTGTGTGTGTGTGTGTGTGTGTGTGTACGTAACAGTTACTGAAACAGGACTTACTGAAGCAATAACTCCGACAGTGACTGAGTCTTCATCTCCAATATCTACTGGAAAAAACCCTGCTTCTACTGGATCTACTATATCAACTATTAATACATCTACAACAACTGGTAAAACTACAATAACTCCTGGCAAAACCTCTACTTCTACTGAACAAATACACATAGTTACGACGCCAGTGACTACTGAATCACCACCTTCAAATATTACTACTACGGAAACCTCCCCTAAAACAACCATTTTGACATCAAAAACACCTGAGCTGGTATCTACCTCTGTTGGTCAAACATCCACCACTACAGGTGTAACCTCAACTGAACCAGCACCAACAACGATAATAACTACCGGAACAATCTCAGAAAATACTACACTATCACCTATTCCTACAGCTTCTATAACTACTTCAACCGAAATGCCAGGTATTACTATTTTAAAGTAATGATTGAGTGTATGTGTGTGTAATGATTGTGTGTGTATGTGTGTTTGAGTGTCTGCGTTTATTTGTGTGTGCATATGTGTAAATATATGTATATAGGTAAGATGGAATAATGCACTGCCGCATTGATATGGATGTATAAAATCCCAGTCCCGGTATTGAACCTCTGCCGCCCTCTGGTGTTAGGATCATACTAAATCCATAGAAATTAAAATTTCGCTATCAGTACTCAAGTATGAGTAGATAGGTAAATTCTATGGAGCTAGTATGATCCTAGTTTGCCATTCCTTTTATTGGGTCGTGTGGTCTAGTTGGTTTAGTACTGCATTCTCAGGCTAATACTTGAGGTTCGACTCCGGTTCAGGAGGTATGCTATATATGTATATACATATGTATGTATATGCGTTTGTATGTATGACATATATATAATATACATAATCTCTATGATATATATATATACATATATATATATATGTATATATAGTTATTAACTAACACCAATTGCTGATGCAACAGGAACTAAACCAACTACAACTACGGAATCTACAGTGGTTACTGAACTGACTCAAAAATCACCTGCAGCTACTGGATTCTCTGTAATAACTACAAAACCTATTTCTACGGCTATACCACCTGCAACAACTGACTTATCACCTACATCAGCTACTGCCTTAATCTCTACATCAGCCACTGGCTCAACATCTATAGGTACTACAACAATAACTACTGAACCAGCACTTACGACTACTAAACCATTCTCTTCAACTACCGAGACCTTTGTTAGTACATTTACATTAACGGCTGGCCAAATATTTAATACTGTTGGTTTAAAATCTACAACTGTTGATCTGACTTCTTCAGCAGATACTGAACCAACACACATAAGTACGACACAAACGACAACTGACACTACTGTTCCAAGATCCTCTGTCCCCGTTAGTACAACAAATAGTTCAACGGATATTCCAGGTATCACTCTTCTTTAAACTTCGATATGTTTCATACACATACATGTTACTGCACACTTTATAGTTATCATTATTCTAAATCAATATTATTTCAGTTAAATGCATAGATTTTCATACTGAGAAACGACCAAGTTTTAAATGGGGTGCTTTGTGTGCGTGTGTGCATATGTACATCAGGGGGCTGGCAAGCCCCCCATGGCAGTATGCGAGCCCGAGGACCCGAAGGGTCCGAGGGTGAGCTCGTAGACGAGCGGAGGTGAGTTTGGTACAGTCCGAGAGTCGTAGGACAAGTTCCGGTAACTCCGCTTGCCAGCCCCCTACTATATGTTTCTGTGGATTCGCCGAATTTCAGGTAAAAATTTACCCAACTTCCCGACGTCCGAATTACTTAAAACTTATATTCCGTGCATTTAGTACACAAAGACGCGACTGTCAAAATTTCAGATCGATTGGATTAAAAACGGCCGAGTTATTACAACCTGAAATCGCCGAAAATGAGGGTGTTCTTGTTAAAAATGGGTACGATTATATACATAAGGTAGAGGATATTTTTAGGCAAAAAGTGGGTCCTCTTTTTCTGATGATATATCTCGAGAAGTATAAAAGATACGCGATTTAGCAACACAGCATTGGAAAGAAGAAAGTTCAAACTTTCAAAAACTGTCCTGAAAAAACATCTGATGACGCAGTGATGACGTCATAATGACGTCACAAAATCACGAATTTCAAAATCAAACTATCCAAAAATAGACGTTTTTCAACTCAATTTTTTTATTCTAAACCTTAAAGAACATGTATTCATATATCATTCATCTCTCTTCTGGTTCGCATAAATCGTCTTCAGAATCAGCTACAACTACAATACAACCTACGACAGTCACAATAGCAGGTGAGAGACAGTCATTTGGACGGTCATGATTATATATATACTGTATACACGTTGTACATATTTGTTTCTATCATTCCAACACACATGTACATGGGTAAGGCTAATAAATATAATATTTTGCTATCATGTATATCCTGAAACTGTGATCCTTCTTTATAAGTCTGGATTTGACTTGACACTTTGATTTTGGATGCATTATAAAAGATTAAAGTCCATTTTATTATAGCTTCCTGTAATCATGAAAGATTACAATGCGAATTTCTACCATATCTGTGCTCATTTTCAAATTTGTAATTATTTTCATAATCACTATGTAAGATAGAAATGAATGATATGATCAAACAAATTATAAATAAAAGTGACTTTTGAATGTTTTAGTTGCTGAATAAGACCTAATGATGAATCAGTACCCCTCTCCCTATCCCACTCATGAAACAATTAATCATTAACGGATAACATCATTTGCTGATGTAACAGATACAAAACCAATATCTACAACTACGGAAACTACAAGATCTAGTGAAGCAGTAACCGCGACGGTTACTGAACCAATATCTTTAACTACAGCGGAATCTTCATCTACTATTACTCAAAAATCCCCTGCAACTACTGGATTCTCTGTAATAACAACTACAACTACATCAACGGTTATACCGCTTGCGACAGCTTCTGGTTTATCACCTACAACAGCTACTGCCTTAACCTCTACATCAGCCACTGACTCGACACCTATAAATACTACAACAATAACTACTGAACCTGCATATACGGCTACTAAACCATTCTCTTCAACCACTGAGACCTTTGTCAGTACATCTACACCAACAGATGACCAAACATCTAATACTATTGGTTTAAAATCAACAACTGTTGATTTGACTTCTTCGCCAGCTACTGAACCAACCCGCATAAGTACTACACAAACGACAATTGACACTACTGTCCCAAGATCCTCAGAGAATGCAACAATACTTTCTGTTCCCGTCCCTACTACATATAGATCAACGGATGTACCAGGTATTATTGTTCTTTAAACTTCTATATGTTTCACACATATATATTACTGGACACTATCATCTAAATGACTATCATCAGTCTAAACATAATTTACGTAATTTCTGTTGCATGCACAGTTCTTCATATTAAGAAAATACACAGTTTTGAAATGGGTGGTAAAATGCATAGGTCCTTACATAAGCAACCACTGAGCGCGCATCAAATGTGTTTCGTGAAAGATTATGCTCATTGTTTAATTTCTTTGTATGTTTTTCTTCTCTTCTCTAACTTCAGCATCAACTGCAAGGACAGCAGAGACTGCTACTCCTATAGCAACAGGTAAGATATAAGATTTCCTGACTCTTGACTTAAATATTTCCAATTAAGTATATATCAGAATCAAATAAAAACATCCTTTGTTATTTTTATATAATGTAACATCTATTTTAGAGAGCCAGACAGTGTCCCAATATGTTTGTTAATTACACCCTTAAGCTCGGCCTTATTCAAAATGTAATTAACATGCATAATGGTGATCATTATTAATTCATGCTCTTAAAAATAAACCGAATATTTTTATGAATAAAAAGACATCTACTTATTCAATATATATACACAAACAAAAATATAAAATATAAACACAAAATATAAACATAAACACACACACACACACACACACACACATATACATATATATATATATATATATATATATATATATATATATATATATATACACACACATATATATATACATATATATAAATACACACACATATACATAAATACATCTGTATGTATGTATATCTACTATATACGTAATAGCGTACATGTATCGATTTTTGCATTATAAGTTTTATCATTTTAATACAGTAAGATATAAGTAATGTGCAAAACACATTTTTATATTTATATCTTTAGGGTAAATTCTTCTCCTTAATAGCGAGTAATGGAAGCATAATAATGGTATAGTAAAGAAGAGATCCACATGCTCAAGGGATCTTATTTCGCTCTGTTTTCCTCTTCTCTTTTCTTATTCTTGCTACATACCTAAATAAAGGACCTCTAGTGTTCTCTAACGCGTATGGTTCCGACATGCTCTAACCATCATGACTTGAATGCAATATTCGTGAACAAGCTATCCATTATACTTGCAATTAAGGTGAGTTGATTTGAAGAGAACTTTTAGGATAATTAATTACTTAAGTACTAAGGAGTGATATGTAAAAGTGAATAGTGAAGAACTCTTGATATACAAAGTTAAGATAAATTATGTTAACACTTGGGAATAACGGGATGCGATAACTGAATAACTACATCGAAGTTCTTAAATATAGGGAAGTAAATAAAAAATAACAAAACTTTTCTCTATTATCTAGCTGTAGATATATTCCTATTCATTTGAATGCTTGATTCTGCAACCTTTCTCTGTAACTTTAAAAGTGCAATTTTACTTCTCTTCTATATCATGATGTTGGAATAGCACAGGATCGAAAAGGTTGTTAATGTTAAACGGATGAAGTAGTGAACTTATCCCCATTATCCTCCCCGACTCCTTGAATGCAAAACCACCACAACTATATACGAGTTAAAGTTCCGAAAATGCAGCGAATGTTTAGGAATAACACCTAAATCACAAAGGCCTATCTGCATACCACTAAATCAGCATAGCACGAAATTACCACTGGTATAGCTTATGTAAAGATTACCACAACCAGCGACCTCATGGTCATGTAAGAGCGCTGATAAACCAAAAGTCGGAAGTAACGTATAGCGACACTAAACTTATCCACTGACATATCCAACTGAATAGTCCTCACATACATCTGGCGTCTGTACAAGAAAAC
>BOPN01008198.1:7500-12500 GCA_017312705.2 Penaeus japonicus | reverse complement strand
GTTCAACAGAGAAAATCACCCAATCAACATTTACAATGGAGCCTGCAACCGCGACAGAAAGGACTATAAATTTAACAGCTACAACTGGCTCTACAGTCACAAAAATGAGACCAAGTGAATCTACAGCTTCCATCTCCACAGATGAAATAATAGAATATACCACCTCGACAGAAAAGGGAATTGAATATGCAGATATAATTGAAGTTACAATCCCAACTATACCTATGATTTCGGCAGAGCAAACAACCAGACAAACAACTACAACTGAACTTACAAACTCTACGGAGAGAACAATAGAATTAAAAACCTCGACAGTGAAGACAATGAAATTAGCTTCAACTGAATCTACAAACTCGACAGAAATGACAACTGAACCAATGGCTACAACTGAACCTATGAATACTGGATCATCAGTAAAGACAGAATACATAAGATCGACAGAAAGGTCAACAGAATCCACTGATACAATTGAACCTACGACAGAGACGACAGAAAGGACACTTGAATCTATGACTACAGCTAAATCTACAAGCTCAAGGACAACAGAATTGATAGCTAAAAATGAATTTACAACTTTGACAGGGATAACAGAATCAAAAACGACAAGTAGACCTGAAATCCCGACGGAGAGCACAGCTGAATCTACAATTGTAAAAGTGGGACAGTCTGAAACTACAGCTACAACTGAGTCTAAAAGCTCCACAGAAAATACAACAAAGTATACAACCTCAAGTGAGAAGACAACGAAATCCACATCTGCATCTGCACCAACATTTTCAACAGAGAGTGCAACTGAATCTACACCGATTAAAGTTACAACCCCAAAAGAGAGTACATCAGAATCTACAAATTCAACAGCGAGAATAACTGAATCGTCAGTTACAACTGAATCTACAAGATCAGCAGAGAGGTCAACAAAATCAACAGCTATAACTGAACCTACGACAGAGACAGTAGAAATGACACCTGAATATACAGATATAAATGAATCTATAATATCAAAGAAGTCAACAGCTACAATTGAGCCTACAACCACGGCAGAGATAACAGTTGAATCTTCAAATGCAGCTGAATCTACAAGCTCGGTTGAGAAAACAACTGAAATAACAGTTACAACTGAGCCTACATCCACAATAAAGAGGACAGTTGAATCTACAAGCTCGATTGAGAGGGTAGTGGAATCAACAGCTACAACTGAACCTATAACCATGACAGAGAGGGCAGTTGAATCTGCAAGTGCAGCTGAATCTACAAGTTCGGTTGAGAGAACAATTGAATTAATAGTTACAACTGAGCCAACAACCTTGATAAAGAGGACAGTTGAATCTACAAGAGCAGCTGGATCTACAAGCTCGGTTGAGAGGACAATGTATTCAACGGGTATAACCACAACAGAGAGGACAGCTGAATCTACAAGTGCAGCTGAATCTACAAGCTCGGTTGAGAGGACGATGGAGTCACCAACTACAATTGAGCCTACAACCACGACAGAAATGACAACTGAATCTACAAGTACAGCTAAATCTATTGGCTTGATTGACAGGACAATGGAGTCATCAACTACAATCGAGCCTATAACCACGACAGAGATGACAACTGAATCTATAAGTGCCGCTGAATCTACAAGCTCGGTTGAGAGCACAATGGAGTTAATAGGTATAACCACAACAGAGAGGACAGCTGAATCTACAAACTCGGTTGAGAGGACAATGGAGTCACCAACTACAATCGAGCCTACAACCACGACAGAGATGGAAACTGAATCTACAAGTGTCGCTGAATCTACAAGCTCGATGGAGAGGACAATGGAGTCACCAACTACAGTCAAACTTACAACTACAACAGAGATGACAGCTGAATCTACGAATGCAACTCAATTTGGATACTCCAATGAGAGTACCATGGAATCAACAACTACAACTGACCTTTCAAAGAAGGCAGAGAGGACAATTGAATCTACAAGCTCAGTTGAGAAAACAGTGGACTCAAAAGCTACAACCACGATAGAGATGACAGCTGAATCTACAAGTGCAGCTAAATCTACAGCTGAACCAACAACCAAGACAGCGAAGATGGTTGAATCTACAAGCTCGGTTAAGAGATCAGTGGAGTCAACAGCTACAATTGAACCTGCAACACACACAGAAATGACAGGTAAATCTACAAGTTCGGCTGAGAGGTCAACTGAATCAACAGTTGGCCCTGAACCTACAACCAAGACAAAGAGAATAGTTGAATATACAAGTGCAGCTGATTCAACAAGCTCTATTGAGAGGACAATGGAGTCAATAGGTACAATCACGAAAGAGAGGACAACTGAATCTACAAGTGCAGCTGAATCTACAAGATCGATTGAGAAGGCAGTGGAAGCAACAACTAGAACTATGCCTACAACTACGACAGATATGGCAAAAGAATCTACAAGTGAACTAACAACCAACACAGAGAAAATAGATGAATTTACAAGCTCGATTGAGAGGACAGTGGAATCAACAACAATACCTGAACCTATAACCAAGTCAGAGAGGACAACTGAATCTACAATTAAAGCTGAATCGACAGGCTCGGTTGAGAGGACAGTGAAAGCAACATCTACAACTGAATCTACAACCAAAACAGAGAGAACAGATGAATCTACAAGCTCGATTGAGAGAACAATGGAGTCCCCAACTACAATCGAGCCTACAACCAAGAGAGACATGGCAACTGAATCTACAAGTACAGCTAAATCTATAAGCTCGATTGAGAGGACAATGGAGTCACCAACTACAAGCGAGCCTACAACCACGACAGAGATGACAACTGAATCTCCAGGTGCAGCTGAACCTACAGGCTTGATTGAGAGGACAATGGAGTCATTAAGTACAAGCCAGCCTACAACCATGACAGAGATGACAACTGAATCTACAAATACAGCTAAATCTATAAGCTTGATTGAAAGGACAATAGAGACAGCAACTACAAGCGGGCCTACAATCACGACAAAGATGACAACTGAATCTCCAGGTGCAGCTGAACCTACAGGCTTGATTGAGAGGACAATGGAGTTACCAACTACAGTCGAGCCTACAACCATGACAGAGATGACAGCTGAATATACAAGTACAGCAAACTCTATAAGCTCAATTGAGAGGACAGTGGATTCAACAACTACAACTGAACTTCCAACCAAGACAGAGATTACAACTGAATCTACAAGCTCAGTTGAGAACGCGGGGGAATCAACAGCTACAAAGGGACCTACAACCATGATAGTGATGACAGCTGAATCTACAAGTGCAGCTAAATCTACAACTGAACCAACAACCAAGACAGAGAAGATAGTTGAATACACAAGCTCGGTTGAGAGAACAGTGGAATCAACAACTAAACCTTTAACCAAGAGGACAACTGAATCTACAAGTGAAGCTGAATTTACAAGCTCGATTGAAAGGGCAGTCGAAGCAACGACTAGAACTGAGACTACAACTATAACAGAGAAGACAAATGAATCTACAAGTGCAGCTAGATATACAACTGAACCAACAACAAAGACAGAGAAGATGGTTGAATCTACAAGCTCGGTTGAGAGGACAGTGGAATCAACAACTACAACTGAACCTACAACCAAGACAGAGAGGACAATTGAATCTCCAAGTGCAATTGAATCTACAAGCTCAGATGAGAAAACTGTGGAATCAACGGCTACAAACACGATAAAGATGACAGCTAGAACTACAAGTGAAGTTAAATCTACAGCTGAACCAACAGCCAAGACAGAGAATATATTTGAATCTACAAGCTCGGTTGAGAGGCTAGTGGAATTATCATCAACAGCTGAACCTATAACCAAGACAGAGAGGACAATTGAATCTACAAGTGCAGCTGAATCTTCAAGCTCAATTGAGAAGGCAGTGGAAGCAACAACTAGAATTGAGCCTACAACTATGACAGAGATGACAAATGAATCTACAAGTGCAGCTAAATCAACAACTGAACTAACAACCCAGACAATGAAGATAGTTGAATCTACAAGCTCGGATGAGAGGCCAGTGGAATCAACAGCAACTAAACCTGTAACCAAGACAGAGAGGAGAACTGAATCTACAAGTACAGCTGAATCTACAAGCTCGATTGAGAGGACCTTGAAAGCAACAACTACAACTAAACCAACAACCAAGACAGAGAGGACAGTTGAATCTACAATCTCGAAAATGGAGTCACTAACTACAAGCGAGTCTACAACCACGTCAGAGATGACAACTGAATCTACAAACACAGCTGAATCTATAAGCTCGATTGAAAGGACAATGGAGACACCAACTACAATCGAGTCTACAACCAAGACAGAAATAGCAACTGAATCTACAAGTACAGCTAAATCTATAAGCTCGATTGAAAGGACAATGGAGTCACTAACTACAGTCGAGCCTACAGCCACGACAGAGATGGAAACTGAATCTACAGGTGCAGCTGAATCTACAAACTGGATTGAGAGCACAATGAAGTCACCAACTACGATCGAGCCTACAACCACATCAGATTTGACAACTGAATCTACGAGTACAGAAAAATCTATAAGGACAGTGGAATCAACAACTACAACTGAACTTCCAACCAAGACAGAGATTACAAATGAATCTACAAGCTCATTTGAAAAAACAGAGGAATCATCAGCTACAACCGGACCTACAAACACGGTAGTGATGGCAGCTGAATCTACAAGTGCAGCTAAATCTACAGCTGAACCACCAACCAAAACAAAAAAGATGGTTGAATCTACAAGCTCGGTTGAGAGGACAATGGAGTCAATAGCTACAATTGAATCTGCAACACATGCAGAGATGACAGTTGAATCTATAAGCTCAGTTGAGAAAACAATGGAATCAACAGCAATAACCGAACCTACAACCACAATAGTGATGACAGCTGAAATTGCAGCTGAACTAACAACCAAAACAGACAGGATAATTGACTCTACAAGCTCGGTTGAGAGGACAGTGGAGTCGATAGCTACAATT
>BOPN01008197.1:37500-42500 GCA_017312705.2 Penaeus japonicus | reverse complement strand
AGGCAAGAAAAGCGAAGAAAAGAAGAAAAAGGACCTTGTTATAGACGCCATAAAAATGGATCGACTTTCAGCATCATAACCGAATGAATGAGAAGGATATCGGAAGGTTTTCAATGTTGCAGTCAGGCGGTGAACCTGTTTCTGGCTACTTGGTCTAAAATATGCACTTGCAATATTCATTTTTTTTCTCTCTCTTTTTTATGCATGGTAAAATAATCTATGATAGCCTTGGTTTATTTTACTTTTCTTTGACGTTTTCACCATTACGCAACCTTGAGATATGTTTCGTATCATGGGAAACCCTGTTTGATTTAGGTTTCGTCCAAAATTTTCTGTATTTTGTTACCGAATAAGAGTGTACAGTTACGATATGTTTTCCAACAGAAATATGCGTAGCGTTAGAAAACATGGACTTTATTTATCGAATCCAGCTCGCGGAGGCACCGATTTTGCAACTCCTCTTGGTTGTCGTAAGAAGTGTTGAAGATTGAAATATATTTCCGGTACTTGGAATTTGTTTTAAGAGTATTGAGCCAACGGTATAATTATGGGAAATCGATCATGGAGAATAATGGGCAATGTCGCCAGAAATTATTAAGTTACGTAATAAATAAATAACTTGGTTATTCATAGCACATACGTCACGAATGTACTGTGGATTAAAAAAAAACGTAGTTTCAAAACTTACAAAATGTCAATAGAATTGCTATTATTATGCAAATTGAATGTTTCTGTAACATGCAAATGCAAAAATTGACAGCCTGTCAGAAAGGCCTTCATAGATGAGCATTCTTGCACACATGAAGGCACAAAAAAACATTAATAAATCTACAAGCAAACACGTAGGAATATACACAAACACTGACAAACAGATAGAAATGCTAAACCCCCAGTCAAGTAACATTCTCATACTTTATCCCCATAATGATCACCATCATTTTTTTTTACATATATCTCAAACGCTATCTTCAACTTCTTTTTCGAAATGCAAAAGAAAAGAAAGATGAATACAACGGCACCATGAGACACGTTTTATCACTAATGAAGGCAGCCATTGATCAGTATGTAAAAAAAAAAAAAAAAAAAAAAAAAAAAAAATCCTTCATCCTGTAACGGCTTAGCACTATCTCGCCCCCGCCTTCCGAGATCTCATGTCCAAGTCACACAATTAAGAGCAAGCAACATAAAAGCGTGAAGTGCTCCCTGTTTGGCAAAAGAAGTGTTCCTCCTGCGGCAGGCGAGTCATAAACAGCAGAATCATGAATGTCGGTGCGTGCGTAGGGTGCAGGATGTGCCACGCCGCTGTCTCTCGCCCGGGAATCCTGCGCTCGGAGTTGAGACGGTGCTCCTATAGGACTTTGGTTTTACTTGTATCGACCTTGTGCATCTGGATGCCCTTCCTAACGCCAATTGTGGGCCTGCCAGAGGATTCGAACGCTCAGCCTCTGTTCTGGAAAGCAAGCACGGATCCCACCGTGTCATAGCGACGGCTCCTTCGAATGTGCCACGAATCTCTGTATTATTGCGGCTGGCACGTCCGGCGAATCTCGTTCGTGTGTTGATAGGGTACTGGAGGTCCGTATTTGTTTACGAATGTATGCATAGGTATACAAACTACGTGTTTATGTAGAATAATAAACGACCAGACCGAACATATTTGTAAGAATTGTATGATACAGTTATCTGCACACAGCAGGATCATAATTATTCTTTTTATTCTTCTTCCAACACCACCACTGTATTTTTTATGATGTAAATGTAATAATGAAAAGTAAGAGAGAAAAACATATCAGTAAAGATCAAAATAAATTATAATTCGTGCTAATCTAAGAATTAGTAGTATCTTCACGCTTAAAGTATAATGAAAGGGCGACTCAAACACATAGGAGATACAATAAACGAAGAGTAACGAAAGATAATTAGAATGACGCCGCGTGGTCACTGGCCGGAGGCGAAATGACGCATTATGACGCTCATCGAGAATCTATATCATTATAATTTCCGAGTTGGCCGCCATAGATACCGACTCCCCATGCTGCTATGGCGGCATTAAAAGTACTTTATGTGGGTCTACATGGCGCCATAGACCCGCAACCTGCAACGCTAACTGGCGCGGGGGGAAGGCTCGGGGCCTGCACTGACTGCCATCTTAACAGGGGGCGGGAAACCTAGCAGAAGGGCGAGTTAGAATGACCGAGTGACAATCATCAAATCAAATCAAAACGATCAGCAAAGAGAGGAGTGAAGTTCAGATAGGAAGGAAGGATAAGGTTGGGGAGGGAGTGACAGGACGAGTGGCGCGGGTGACAAGGGGGAAAGGCTGGCAGAGTAGCGCGGGTAGAATGAATCGAAGGTTATCATGTAGAATTGCATGGCGGGCCAAAGAGAAGGAGACAAGAGGAACAAAGACATTATCGACGCAGCGGAGGGGGGCGGCTTTCCGGAGATGGCGGTTTACAGATACAATAAGCCGGAAATGGCGCTCCATTGTCGTGATTGTGGCTAGGCCTATTCGTTCTTTGCTTAACCTGATTCTGTCGTCTAAGCGGTCACATCCATCTAACATACATATGTGTCTCGGCGAACACAAACACATACGTATTCACTCAAGCACAGCCGCACACGTGATCACATACAAACACAGACAGATACGTATTCACACACAAGCACACGCGCACATGCAGTCAAATATATCGCGACATAAGTACAGGATATTTCCCAACATAACGGTTTTATTTTTCACGTTACGTTCTCTTGCGAAACACTTGCAAAGCTCAGGAAGATTAACAAGATAGCAAATGTAAAGTTTAGGCTTTAGGGCTGCCATGAATCGGGAAACTGCAGTCGGATGACGTCACAACCTGCAGTTGAGCGGGCTCAGTGGAACTTAAAAGAAGTCTTTGAGGTTTGGCATTGTAAAATGTTTACATTACATAATAACAAGGGAATTACTTTATTTTCCTTAAAGACATGCAAAGAGAGACCGATGCATATCCCGGCATCGCCTGTGAAGAAACGAGGTGCTATTATTCTGGGAATGTAGCACACACTATCTGCCTCGCCGGCCCCGCTGTCTGCCGCTGGCGCACTCTGCCGCCGCGTTCTCTGTGACGTCACGTTGTTATGCGAACGACCGCGGAACACCTGCATTCACCTGGGTAAGGCTGGAAATATTTACGGGAATGTCCTGTGAATTCATGCACAGTGACTTATGAAATCTGTGGCAGATGAAAATATGTCAAGAACTGGACAAAGTTTTGTGAGAAAGAAGCAACTGATATGTTTTTTTTATTTTGCTTATTTGCCTTATTATTATTGTCCGGAGAAGTAGATAAGCATAGAACGAGGATAATAGATATAACAGTTATCATAGCGAATGTGATGACTATTTGTTCATAATATATTTCCCTTAGAGCTGGGAAGTACCGTTTGTACTTTTGGTTTACACTTATATTTATTATCCTACGCTTATATATCTATATACCGAAAATACCGATTGGGAAATGGTTCCAAAAAATACTAGCGTCACCACTACCAATACTAGTCGCAAAAATAATACCGAAGCCAAGAGAACCAGTTTCAAAGTACCGCCTTTACCTAGTCATTTAATTTCAATTTTTTATGTTTTGAAAAAGTACCGCAAGAGGCGCTGCGGGTAGTTTTGGAGCCGTTTTCTTAGCGACGGTGCTACTCGGTTTACATATTCATGCGTACGGCAAATTTGAAGCCTGAAAGTACCGGCGGTACTTCCTAGCTCAAATTATTTGTAATATAATGAGTCATCCGCCTTAGTAATAAGGATAATATTTAAGCTAAATATACACTTCGGCATCGTATGTTATCGAACACCAACAACTATCACTGTTGTTGTTGCTGCTACTATTATTACTACTATTACTGCTTCAACACCAATATTACCACTGCTGTTACTACTACCATTGAAATAATAACTGATATAGGATACTGATACTACTAGTACAATCTGTTACTTCTGCACCAGTACTGATAATATTAATGTCACCACCATTACTGCTGTGCTGTTATAACTATTTTTTTCATTATAACACATTGTTTCAGGTACTCCCCTTACAGCTATTTCTACTACTACTTTGCAACTCTATTATTTCCATTACTTCTACTTCTACAACTACCACTACTACTACTGCTGCTAGTACTACTACTACTCTACTACTATTACTATAACAATTACTACTACTTTAGTGATCAGTATTGTTGCTATTGCTGCTACTATACTATTACCGCAACTACTACAACTACTATTGCTATTACTACTACAACTCCAAATACTATTATAACAAATACTAGTGCCTAGTGTCGCGACTACTACTGCTACTATGCTAACACTACCAGTATATCATATACCACCACCAACAATGAAATAAGAACGAGAATGAAAAAAAAAAAAAAAAAAAAAAAAGAACAAGAATTCGAATGCGACTGGCAATGGGACGGAACAGGAGGCAAACAACAAAACAGATGGAACGGAACAGGAGGCAAACAACAAAACAGATGGGACGGACCAGGAGGCAAACAACAAAACAGATTGGACGGACCAGGAGGCAAACAACAAAACAGATGGGGCGGAACAGGAGGCAAACAACAAAACAGATGGGACGGACCAGGAGGCAAACAACAAAACAGATGGGACGGAACAGGAGGCAAACAACAAAACAGATGGGACGGACCAGGAGGCAAACAACAAAACAGATGGGACGGAACAGGAGGCAAACAACAAAACAGATGGGACGGACCAGGAGGCAAACAACAAAACAGATGGGACGGAACAGGAGGCAAACAACAAAACAGATGGGACGGACCAGGAGGCAAACAACAAAACAGATGGGACGGAACAGGAGGCAAACAACAAAACAGATGGGACGGACCAGGGGGCAAACAACAAAACAGATGGGACGGAACAGGAGGCAAACAACAAAACAGATGGGACGGAACAGGAGGCAAACAACAAAACAGATGGGACG
>BOPN01008197.1:30000-35000 GCA_017312705.2 Penaeus japonicus | reverse complement strand
ATCATATTTTAGTAATCCTTTAAAATGTTCCACGGTGTCGTCCGAATCCTTTCTCTTGGCTCTGGTTTAGGATTAAGTCTGATAATTGGGGACAATGTAACTCCTTTAAGTCCACGATATGGAATGCTATAACAGACTAAGGGAAATGCTAAAGAAAATCTGAATGAAGATTGATAGTAAAGGAGAAAAAGGATAAAGGAAAAGGCAAAAGTATAACGCGGAAGGGGAGTGAGATAATTGTTGACAACATCGGGTGGAGACGGTGCATTGAAGAAGAAGGGGAGGGAGGGGAGGGGAGGGGAGGGGAGGGAGAGGGAGGGGGGTGAATGGGACGCGTGGAGGGGAGACTGCATACAACAGCAGCCATGACCGTGCTTGATTCTCCTCCTTGGTTAAGTGTAACGAAGATGGAATTTGAGCAATTGAGCGTTCCTCGTGAAGAGCAGAGACGGGAGAGAATAGACAGAAACCGAAAACCTGTTATGCCGAGTAAGAAAAATATGACTGCTGGAAATTCTGACGCGAGTTATGCAAATAGTTCGGGTTCCTTCCAAGCAAACGCCAGTCAGAGACGCCGCAGAATCTTCTATCTCATCTCTTCGCAAGAAGTAGCGGATTAGAGCAAAGATCTCTGGATTTGCTCGAACTGCCGCCTCGGTGCAGCAGATGCGCGGATTGTGTCCAACTCAAGCGCTCTGTTAGTCCTTTCCTGAATGAAGTTATCAAACATAAAATTTGTATAACACAATTTCTTCCTACATATATTATGAAAAATCGATTGACAAGGTCCTTCAGGAGGGGATAACAAGAGAAAAAATAACAGAAAAGGGCCTGTACCTCGAACAAAGAACAAAAACACCTCGAGTGTGGGACTAAAAAAAACTGGGTCCAAAATCTTCCTTAAGTTCCCCGCTAAGGCACTGCAAGTCTGGCCAGGCGATCCTCCGGCGCCAGAGAGATGGCAATGCAGGACGCAAAGAGTACACTGCGCCGTGTCTTGCAGCTGGGATGTGGAGTGGAATGGGAACGTGACAAACAGATGGCGGAAACTTAAAGGGAAACGGTTGACAGATCTGATTGGCAGTGATTTCTTCGTTAAATGGCAAAGGGGGTTCTGAAGTGCTTGTGGATCGGAGGGGGACAAAAATGATCATACATGTGTCAGCTGATGAGTTGGCTTATCGTGCATTTAGATCATCTGGTGGTTGGTTTTATCGTTTCTCTGTTTGTTAATCTGTCTGTATGTCTGTCTGGCTGTCAGTCGGTCTGCCTGCCTATCTGTCTGGCTATCAGTCAATCAGTCTCTTTGGCTGTCAGTCAGTCTGTCCCTCTTTCTCGCGAATGATAAACTAATAGATCCTCTAGTTATTATTATACTCATTGGATTGTTGTGACACCATGGAGAATATGCTTTATCATGTTGCTTATTAGCAAGAAAACATTTTTCCTTTGTTAATTGTTAGGAACTTGGGACACGAATCGATTATGATTCATCTGTAAGTAAAATCAGAAGAAAATCGCAAAAATCTATACACTTAGATTGATATCTCTATATTTTAAAGTATCCTACATACAAGACATGCAAGGAAAATCTCACATTCCCGCCAGTGCGCTGTCTGGATCGGACTCGTGTGGTTGTGTAAGCGACCTCAAACTGCGGTTAGGTTGGGGAAGGCCGGGGTCGCTTTCCTTGCTGTCTGCAATTTGTCTGACGATCAATTACATTTATGCAATCTCATGACGATATTTACCTATTCAACATTGACACAGGAAGCTATATGCTTTGTTTTATTCTATCTTAAAAGCCAGTGAAGAAAAGTGATATAATCCTTTCCCACTTCCTCGCTTAAAAGGAGAGAAAGTGAGACCAAGAATCTGTGTGTGTTGGTCTCAATGGCGAATAAGCCAGGGATTCAAAGCCAGTCTCAACCATCCGCTTCTTCCTCACGTGGCATCTAACGATAATTCGCCAAAGAGATGTAGCGAGAACGCACAGAACGCGGTTTAGAATGCACACAAGGCGAGCCTGGTTGGAAATTCGGTTCTCAGTTGGCGGCGAGGGAATCAAGCGCGTGCGAAAGAGCGAAAGAGAGAAAGAGAGAAAGAGAGTAGGAAGGATTTGAGAGAGAGATAGAGAAAGAGAGAGAGAGAGAGTAGAGACTTTTCCCAATCGGGGCGTTTCTCTACTCTTCCCCCCCTTCGCGTCCAATCCCTGCTCGACAAGTCGCAGGGGTCCTCGGGTACCATGAATAAGCAGAAAGTTCTGATTTGCAGGCGGGCGCGTTCCCTCAGCAGATTCCCTGCTCCCCTGCCCCTTCCTGCTCTCTGTGTTGACAGGGGAGGGGAGAGGGCGAGGCAAATTCGGTGTTACTTTTCGTGTCTGTGTGATGGTAGGGTAATATGAAAAGCTTGATTGGATCTGGATATTGAATATGTGTCCCTAGATTTACTGGTCGCAGGAAATTAAAATCCGTGCTGACTGTGAACGGTGTTGTAGGGTCAGCCAGTAACGATCCCTTTCATCACGGTGTGACGTAAGACCAAAAACTAGGACTTTTTGTTTTTATTCTGCTCTTTTAGAAGTGACACGTTAAGTTAACATCTTTTTTCTGTAACTGTGATATGAATGTTTGTTAATGTTGATTCGATCGTCTGCTACAGTAAGCCAGGACGGTATTCCAGTGAATGATAATTTTATTACGACGTCGTTTTGGATTATGTTTTAGACACTTGTGATAAAATATCGTGAATCAAACTATAGATACTCCGTTCCTGATATTATGGAATTCTTGATATAAACAGCAAGACCGTTATTATCAATTCAGTAAAGAAACCGATATAATAAGTAGTGTTTTAATAGTTGTCTAGGGATGTCAGGATGGCCTCGTAATTATTTTTCAACTTTGTGACAATTTGTCAACATCTGCAATGATGCAAAAAAGCAAATTTAATCACTACCATTTAAATTTAATGTCTGCCATTGTGCAAAAATATCTATCACTAGTAACAACTCACAGACTCAAAGCTTGCATAATGAAACGAGTTGTGAACATTCCGATTAAGAAAAAAGAAAGAAAGAAAGAAAGAAAGAAAGAAAAAAAAACAATCGTCTAACCTCTTGCAAAAAATAACATACGAAAGAGATATTTTAGAATCTGCAATAAAATATTATAAAAATGAGGAGGAGGGGAAAAGAGGGAACACAAGTATGGAGGAGAGGACGAAGGAAAAGAGAAGAGGAGAGAGGGGGGGGGGGGGGGAGGAAGAAGAGAAGGAGGAGGAGGAAAAGGAAGAAGAGAAAGAGAGATGAGGAAGAGAAAAAGGAGGAGAAAATAGTGGAAAAGGAGGAGGAGGAGTAGGAGAAGAAAGGGGGAAGGGAGGAAGAGAAAAAGGAGGAGGAGGAAAAGATGAAAAAAGAGAAGGAGGAAAAGAAAATGGAGGAAGAGGAGGAGGACGAGGAAGAGAAAGAGGAGGAACAGGAGGTGAAGAAGAAGATGGAAGAATAGGCGAGGTGAGAGGAAAAAGAGGAGAAACAGGAGAAGGAGGGGGAGGAAGAGGAGGAAGAGGAAGAGAAGGAAAAGGAAGAGAAGGAGGAGGAAAAGGAAAAGGAAAAGATAGAAGAGGGGGAAGTTGGGAAGGAGAAAAGTAAAGGGGATAGAGGAAAGGAAGGGGAGCAAATGAGGAGAAGAAGAGGAGAAGATATATGTAAAAAGGACAAAACAAGACAAAAAGGAACAGAAAGAACAGAATATGAAGAGGAGGAAAAGGAAATGAAGCGGAGAAGGAGGAGACATAGATTAAAAGAAAAGACAGAAAAAGAGAAAATGGAGATAGAAGAAACGCACAACAGGAAGCGAACAGAGGGCAATTGAAAAGAGAGAATAAAGACTAGAGGAACAACAAAAACCTCAAAACAAAACACGTGTCATTCACAAAACACCCAAAGGAAAGCAAAGATAAAGAAATTATAAAAAACAACAACAACAAAAGCTCACACAGTTACAACCACGAAACTTCCCATTCATGCAATAGATCAAAGACAACGTAAAATGTAAAAACAACGAGTCTATGCGCTCCTCGTAGGCTCATGGACTAGCCCAACGCAACAGCTACGAGTCTAGCACGTAAATCCTTTATTCATGTCGACGGCAGAGTTTATGTTGCCTAGACAACGGCCTCTGCCAACCGCTAGATAGTGACGCGTATGCTTGTGGTTCTCGAATTGCTTGCTTGTTTAGACTGTGTGTGCTATTAATATATTTAGTTATTTATTTACCTATTTATTTGTTTATTTTTTTATTTTTTTATTATTATTATTATTTTTTAAATCTGAGTGGGTGTTGTTTATCTCTTCTTTCATTTATAGAGTTATTTATTATCATTTATTTGTTTATTTGTTCAATCTTCTTTTTCTGCTCTTTATTGTTATTGTTTGTGTTATTATCATTTTTATTATTGTTATTTTCATAGCTATTGATATCGGTATTATAATCATTGTTATTTTAGTTGCTATTGTTGTTTGTTATCAGTAATAGTAGTGGTAGTAGTGAGAGTTGTAGTAGTAGTAATAGTAGTAGCAATAGTAGTAGTAATAGTAGTAGTAGTAATGTTAGTTATAGTAGTAGTAGTAATAGTAGTGGAACAGTGATTATAATAATGATATAGATAGTAAAGATTATATTCATACTAACAGCTCTAATGGTGTTATGGATAATCACATAGGCCGTAACAATTAATAAACCTGGAATAATCGCAATAAACCTGGAATAATCGCAATAAACCTGGAATAATCAGAATAAACTTGGAATAATCGCAATAAACCTGGAATAATGGCATTAAACCTGGAATAATCGCAATAAACCTGGAATAATCAGAATAAACTTGGAATAATCGCAATAAACCTGGAATAATGGCATTAAACCTGGAATAATCGCAATAAACCTGGAATAATGGCATTAAACCTGGAATAATGGCATTAAACCTGAAATAATCGCAATAAA
>BOPN01008197.1:0-2500 GCA_017312705.2 Penaeus japonicus | reverse complement strand
TTAGTTAGACTGACTGATTGCAGATGGAGGTCAATGAAATGATTCGTTTGCAATCTAACAGGGATTCTCATCGTGATATGTGAACGCCAAAAGTCCTGAAAGTGTAATATGATGCATTGCAAAACCGAATCTATTTTTTTTTTTTTCAAATTTGATGATTCAGTCATCTTTATTAAATCTATAGTTATACGCCTATCTTATAAATGCTGTATTGTTCATTTCATTACCTTTATTCTCATTTGGTTTGTTTCTATGTTAATTTTGGTTTATATCATGTATAACCTCTATTCATCGAAACGAAATGAAGAAAGAAAAAAGAAAATAAGTCGTGGAACTACTGCCTTTAAACTGCTGCAACGTGTAATGTTCATTATCATTCTCATGAATATCTATGCTGTTATAAGTATTGGCGTGCCTTTCATTTCCTCAATCATATCTCTCTCACCTCCCCCCCCAAAAAAAAAAAAGAAAAAAAGAAAAAAAAGATAAACAATTCTTCACCGTAAGACAAAGTTACTCCCTGGGCAAACATATAGCAATTGCATATCCCTCCTGGTTTTATTTGCTCAACATCGGCAGTTGCATTCCAACAGTCGATTGTGGACTAGTGTTTGCCTGAAACGGCGGGTAAATTTTTAAGCAAGGAACTCCTAATGGAAGCTTACATTCGGCTTTCAATAAGTTTCTTAATTATCTTTGGAATTGAACTTCACAGCAGCTGAAATATATTTTCTTTTGTTGCCACATGACTGCAGTTCTCTCTTATCCTAGCATATATATATTTTTTAAATATTCTTATCACCTTTTCTTTCATAAGATCTTTCATGAGGCTTTTGAACGTTCGTATAGAACTATATTGAACAAGGATGAAGTTTACATGGCAATGTGTTTTTGCATGCACATATTTACATACTCGCATGTACACGGATACAAATAAAAGCTCGAAATATCAAACGCAAAACAGTGTTCACTACAACGATCATAATCCTTACCGTTATACACAAACGGGAATATATACCTGCGCAGTATACACACCACCCACTGTATGTCTGTCACTTGGCTCTCCAAACCTGGAAATATCGTCCTATTTTAGATCCTAAACTTTAATGACTTAACTCCATTTTAACTCGGTCACGAAACGCAGCTGATATTCACAGATAAGAGCGGCGCTGTCTTCCGTTTTTTTCTCTTCCAATATCGTTATATATTTTCCGCACCGAAAACGTTTTGAATTGAGGATGAACAAGTCAGCCAAATTCTGCGAAATTCAAGCGATATCCTGCTCGACACTTCCTGTACTTTTACCTTTTGAATTGTTTTTTATTCTATCTATTTCTGTTCTTTTTTTTTCATATATCACAATATTTATTTTTTTCAAAATGAAAATGAAATCTGTGTCGCTACGTGGGAATGCTTGGCGTCGGGGTTTGACATAGGGAAAGGGAAACCGAGACTAAGATACGCTCTTATCTATGCAGACCTTTTTTGTTTTAGATATGAATTAATTGATTTGGAATTTGGCATATATTTGATAAACTCCACATTATGGACATGTCTTATCAAACACACACGCACGCTCACACACACACACACACACACACACATGCACGCCCGCACACACCAACTACATACATACTATACGCTGCACACACATGGATACACAAACACACTGTGTGTGCGTGTTTGTATGCGTATGCACATGTAATTGTGCATATGCATATGCATGTGCATGCGTATGCGTATGCGTATGCGTATGTGTATGTGTATGACACACACACACACACACACACACACACACACATATATATATATATATATATGTATATATATATATATATATATATATATATATATATATATATATATATATATATATATATATATATATATATACATACACATACATACACATACACACACACACACACACACACACACACACACACACACACACACACATATATATATATATATACATATATATATATATATAAATATATGTATATATGTATACACACACACACATGCATACATATACATACACACACCTACATACTTATGTATTTACTGATATATGTGCCTCGATGAAAAGACAGTATAGAAAAGCATGAAGCTAACCCCCAAAAATCCCATCTCAAGACTACCTATTTCTCATTGCTATCCTCACTTTCGTATAAATAGAAACACAATTCCTTCACAAGCGACTCAGACTTTCACAATGAGAAGACAATTAACTACACCCCCCTCCCCCCTCCCCCCTCCCCCCTCTCCCTATTAGCTGCTTCCGCTCCCCTGTGAATAATACTAAACCTTGGGTAATGCTCCTCCCAATGAGCTCCCTTTGTGGTAATGATCCATCTATGTTTTCCATGAATGCAAGGCCCTTCCATCTTGCTTTTGTAATTGGCTTATAAGGTTCACTGTTTCATGTTGTAGTTATATATATATATATATATATATATATATATATATATATATATATATATATATATATATATAT
>BOPN01008196.1:35000-37500 GCA_017312705.2 Penaeus japonicus | reverse complement strand
ACCTTGAACGTTAGATGTTCCATATAGAAGCCATGAACGGAAGCAGCAGGCGAGCACTTGTAATGGAATTCATTACGATGGCTTTGCATATAATGTGATCTTCCTCCACAAACGTGCAGGTTTATATCTAACAGGATATCACTATCGACATTTTCTCTTTTTTTTTACATTCTGTCTGAAATTTCTTTTGCATTCATGGATATCCGATTAATCTTAAAAGTAGGAATAGAAATATGATTTTCATCGATTTCGTTTTTTTAATTTGTATCTCATGTTATATCTCAAAAGATACTCTATTTTTTTAGCAATAAATGTATATTCAAAGCTGATTCTAGATGATATAACCACGGCGGTAAAAAGAGTTCCATGGAAACGGCAATATATCTGAGAACTCCAATATCATAAACATATATAAATATAAGCTAATTCCGCTTTTATTCATAATGTATTTTCTTCCACAATTCGTAATTACTTATGCTTATAGATTTTGTTTTTGTAATTGCTTTGGTGTTCATTCTTATCTAGTGTAAGGATTTATTTCAAGATTCCACACATACGATTCTTTGTTTATGTTTATATAGTTTCTCTCTTTTCTGTATTTCTATGTATATTTTCAGTCACTGGCTGCCCGAGATAACAATAAACCGATTATTATTATCCTTATGATCATTAAGATTCAGCCTTTTCCCGAATGCAACTGAACTATTTAGCGAATCGTAAGAAGCAACACCACAGGCCCGGAAGGGTATTCCAAGCCCGAACCACTTGCTCTTAAGTGTAGACGTCGGAGAGCTCGTCTTGCAAGAGCTCGCTCACTCGGCGCTCCCAACACAAAACACCGCAGTCCACGCTCCCTTGCGTCAATAACCAACGCTACTTTTTTGCCGAAACGAAACTCGATTGAGGCAAATATTTTGAAGGGGTATTATCTCCTTACTCAATCAGGTCGCTGTTGTCACGAGAGCCCTTTACATTGTTCTAGACTGGAGTTATTTTAGAGTTGATAGTCACGGCATGCGGTTTTATAGACTTCGCTGCAAGGACGAGGCAACTGCGAGTGGAATAGTCGTCAAGTCTCATCTTTCGTATTTTCACTTTCCTTATTGCACAGCATCACTGCCTTCATTTTAGTGGGATAATCTGAAGGAAAAGTTTGCATGAGAGGAGAAACACAACACAACACAAACATGAATCCTGATTAATTAAGCTCGAGTTTGTATAATGATATCATTCTATTGTGACAAACAAGGAATTCACCTGCTCGGCAACTGCTCAGCCATTTATAATGCTTTAAGCTTACGTCGGCAACAGTAGTTTGACATTATTGACAAGTAAGACTGATGTTAAAATATTCTCCTCTATGCGTGATTTTTCTAAAAAAAAACTAAGAAAAATCTATATAGTATTCTAGCAATCTTATTTGAATAACCATGGCACTACGATATTAATTTACAACACACCCTCATTCACAAGGAAAATCTACCAGGACGTTGCCAACTATGGCTAGTTTCCTCGTGTGGAAGAAATCCTGTTTGAGGCAAGAACAAGTGTTTTGATTTCTGTTGTGACAAATATCCTCTGTCGCAGGACCTCCGGTTGGGAAGGTCGAGGGTCAGGCTACCTTTGCTTAGCAATGTCTTTGGCTCGATGTAAGTTCAGGTTGTATTAGGGTAGAATAGGTTAGGGTAAAGTAGGTTAAGTTCGGTTAACTTAACGAATTGTGTTAGGTTAACTTAGTATGGGTCAGGTAGGAATGGTTTAGGTTAGGCTAAGTCGGATGGGAATTTCGCTTGATGGCAAAAAATTTCCTTAATGCGGTCACCTAGAGATTACGAACGCCCTACATAGCTAACACAGAAATGAGCAATTCCAAGAGAAAACATATCGAGCACTTAGCATCCTATTCATAACGAATAAGGAATAACGAATAACAAGCTACTGACTGAAGTTGATATAATCGGCCTAATTTTATATATTGAAATAACGTTTTGTAAATATTGAAATATTTCGGAACCATGATTATACATAGGCTGGTCATGAGTGAAATGATCCATAAGGATTTGTCAATTTTATTTATATAATGTTAAATAGAAAAAAAAACATTGTTCCTTGACATTTTAGAAATACAATTTGCAGTTAAAGCAACATTCAAGCCTGGAAGTTCAACATGAAAGAATGATCACAATAACAACAGGATCAACGAAACAGATAATCAAACTTGAAAAATGGAAATTACCCCCCCCCCCAAAAAAAAAAAAAAAAAAAAAAAAAAAAAAAAAAAAAAAAAAAAAAAAAAAAAAAAAAAAAAAAAAAAAAAAAAAAAAAAAAACAACTTCAAAGCTTTACAATACAAAAGATAAAATGAACAGAGAGTGATGAATGTAATGTCACCTTCACATCGACTCATTCACATTCACAAGAGAGATTCTGATGTGGAGAGAGAAATGTTAAAGCTCAGAAATTTCCCTGAACGCAGAGGGGACTAACATTCACCTATCTA
>BOPN01008196.1:10000-12500 GCA_017312705.2 Penaeus japonicus | reverse complement strand
GACAGAGACAGAGACAGAGGCAGAGGCAGAGACAGAGACAGAGGCAGAGACAGAGGCAGAGGCAGAGGCAGAGGCAGAGGCAGAGACAGAGACAGAGGCAGAGACAGAGGCAGAGGCAGAGACAGAGACAGAGACAGAGGCAGAGGCAGAGGCAGAGGCAGAGACAGAGACAGAGGCAGAGGGAGAGGCAGAGACAGAGGCAGAGGCAGAGACAGAGGCAGAGACAGAGGCAGAGGCAGAGGCAGAGGCAGAGACAGAGACAGAGGCAGAGGGAGAGGCAGAGACAGAGGCAGAGACAGAGGCAGAGGCAGAGACAGAGACAGAGGCAGAGGGAGAGGCAGAGGCAGAGACAGAGACAGAGACAGAGACAAAGGCAGTGACAGTAACAGTGACAATAACAGTAACAGAAACAGTGATAGTGATAGTCTTGTCAAACTATAAACATTTCTTAAATGTTATTCGTCTGTAGAACGATATATATATATAAATGTGAAACCATAGATATTAGACGAAGAAATAATTATAAGATCTATTTTTACGTTCATCTCGCTTTATTTTATCGCAAAAAAACATTAAGCTCAAATATGTAACATGACCCATGTCTCAATATGATGCCTAAAGAAATCTTTTACTATCATAAGAAAAAAACAAACAAACACGATCATATGTGGTTCTCTTTACAGTATCAGAAATGATAAAAAATAAATAGGAGAGGCAGGAAAACAAAAAAACAAAAAAACTTGCACTCTTGTGTGGAAGTAAATGGAGCATTATATTAAAGGGTCTGAAAAAAAATATATATACACAAAACAGGAAAGATGAGATTACAGTTCCCTGGATTTCATCTGTAAATTGGATTTGTCTGTCATTGTATCGACAAGGCTGAGTGTTTTGTTATTCCCTGTAAAAATGCTATTCGGCTATTGTGTAATGCCCTTATCCATGAACCACAGCATAAGTGCATAATTGGGATTGAGTGCTTTACTTAGTCTTCTGTAACTCAGGGTCCTTTACAACATTTTTGTAATACGGTCGATAACGCTTTTTCTATAAGAACGTTTTCAATAAAGATATATCCAAATGAAGTTTTATGTGTAAATTAAGCTAAGACGTGTGTGTAGTTGGTGAATTATAAAATCTATGTTATTTCTTATGTATGATCTAAATATGTAAGTGTAAGTGTTTGTGTACTTGTATATATATATGTGTGTGTGGATAGGTATGTATGTGCGGATGTGAAAGCTTTTATGTGGACGTTCGTGTGTATGTGATGTTTTCTCTTGTTACACAACATGGCTAGCTTTACGTTCTTGTACTGGCTTATAATTGGTGCATATCTAAATTGAAACGTATTTTAGTGATTACATGTGAATGAAGTAGGAAGTTTAATTCGACATATTGCTAAAATAGTGTTGGTAACAATTACAGTTTTAATTACAATATTCTTTTATATATCCAGCAGTAACATGTATTAGTGTTTAAATATAACAGAAGTGGAAAGGTTTCTTTAACATGTAATTAGAATAGTACTCGTAATAATTTCAGGTATAGATATTCTTTCGGATACTTTACAAAACCACATTTGTATTCAGTAACTGTATCAAATGCCTCTTGTGCTTAATAGTGTAGAATCGCACTGCTCATCGTGAATGTTCTTTGTCTGATTCGATGAATGTATAAAGTTTATGAACATGCTTACGATCATGATCTTTTTATAACCAAGGATCACACATAAATTTATATACGTTTGATGGGCATATCAATTTCCAAATGCACCGTTATAGACAATGGTAACTCTGTAAAACGTTCAGAACAACAAATGTTAGGGTGAGTAAAAAAAAGAACTATTATGAAAGGATAGGGACTTTAAACTGTCTTTAAAGATTTTAACGAAATAAACATGGAATAAAGATGCCTGACAAAAATAGTTGATAAACCTAAAAGAAATTGATATTTCTTGACAAAAAGGTCTTTTTCAAAGCGTCTTTTATCAACACTAAATGCCGAATTGGAAAATGCTTTACTATATTCCCAAGGCAATTTGTATGTTAAATTAGAATTTTGACATTAAATCTGATAGATGAAGGAGGGAGTTAAATCTTACTCTTTAGTTGTGCTAGACAGTAATTGCAGACATAACAGCTTCTCGAAAAGTTAATAACTCTAATTCTTAGTGGTATTATCTAATGATACAGTACATTAAGTGTATTGGAAATGACATATATGAACAAGCCTAATATATATATATAAAAAAATGAATATATTCTTTCCACCATAGTATGTATCAAGGTTCAAAGACTTTCATTCCTACCACATGCAAGGGCTCTCACTTTTACAAGGGATACATGGAGGAAGTATCTTGGTTGGAGTGCCGCGCCGGCGCGTCCGCTGATAAAGCAAAGTGGAAACGCCAATTTCACAGTTGCTAGCGGCCCATGATAAAGAGGGAAGCAGCAGAATTTTCTTCTATGTTTATGGTATGAAGACGATTTTATGACGG
>BOPN01008195.1:35000-37500 GCA_017312705.2 Penaeus japonicus | reverse complement strand
ATAATTTCATCCCTATCTCCTGATTTCAAAATAGGTGTTAAAATGCTGTTTCCAGTGTAATAGATAAGTGCTGCTGACTATCGACGTAATTTTCATGGCTAAAGTAGTACGCAATTTCAGGTAGACTATTTCTATGAAGGGATGAGCAATGCCATTCGCTTCTTTTTTAGTTTTTTATTGTTAGTGTTGTTGTTTCTTTTTCTACTGGTTGCGGTCTGAAAGTATTTGTTGAGAGCATTGTTCCAGTTGTGGAAATGTGGAGGAAGTTGTATGTTGCAATGTTACTTATTGGGTACTAATGCATTTACCAGTTTCAATGTTTCGGCAGAGTCGCGAATATATCATTTGAACTTGTTTCTAAAATAACTTGTTTTTGTACATTGGATGAGTGCTTTTACATTTCCTTTTTTTGTTTATATTCAGCCTGAAGGGTAGTATCAAATCTCTTTACTTTGAGAGCTTTGTGGGTATTATTCCTATTATTTGTGGCTTTCTGAATGTATATGAGGAAAATCATTTTAACAGTGAGGATGCTGATACTAATACTAGTGATGAAAATAAAAACAATAATGATTATAAATAATGAAACTACTATAAAAATGAAAATGATCAAGAAAATTATGAAGTCAAGGAAATTAATAAATTAAGAAAACTATTAAGTCATGAAAATTAGTAAGGTAATGACAATACTGATAATAAAAAGCATGATACTAATAATAGCAGTATCAATAATTTGATGGTGATATTGAAGATTATGATAACAAAGATACCACAAATAAATACAACAAAAGCAGTAGTGATAATAATAACAATGGTGGTGATGATAACGATAGCAATGAGAGTAATAATAAAAAAATAGGTTTTAAAAAACAAGATAACGATGTTAATAATGATAATAATAATAACGATAATGATACTGATAAAGACAAATATAATGATAAAATTAATGATGAAATTCATAAAAATGATAATGTTGATATTGAGGATAATGTTGAAATTGATAATGATAATACTAGTAATAATGATAATGACGATGATAATAAAGATGATACTGATGACAATGATAATAATAACAGCTATTGCAATGATCATGATAATAGTAATGATGATGGTAACAATAATGATAATGTTGATATTGATAAAGATAATACTAGTAGTAATCATAAAGACAATGGTAATTAAATAGAGAACAATAATCATAATAATAATGATAATGGCAAAATGATAGTAATGATGGTATTGATAATAGTAATGCCAATGATAGCAAAATGATAATAACAATAATGATGAAGGAAATAACCAAAATCAATATTATTGATTATATTGACAATGATAATAACAATAACAAGAATAACTTAAAATAGTAATGATAATAGTTGTCATTACAAAAATAATAATATGATAAAGAATAATATCGATAATGATAATAAAATTCAAATTACTGATGATAACAGTGATGACAATGATACTAATAATACTAATGATAGAAATAGTTATATCAAAAGGGATGATGATGACAATATTGACTGAAGTTAGTGGTAATAATAATGATAATGAAAACAGTAATAATAACAATAATGATAAAAACAATAATTATAACAATCAAAATTATAATCAAGGTAACAACAATATAAAGATCAGAAGAATTATGATGATAACAATCAAATAATGAAGATAACAATATAGATAAGTTATGATTATAGTTATGATTTTATTAGTATTAACGGTAGAAACACAGAATGGTATTGATAATAACAAGGACAACAATAATGATGGAAATAATGATAGTAGTAATGATGGAAGTAATAATGATAATTACAATATTAATAAAAGTAGTACAGTAGTATTCCTTTCTGCGAAATTCTGAAAGATTTTTCGTCGAATGTGGAGCGTCACTCATCTCTAAATAACAGGCTTGTTTGGTGCACGAACAGCTACTCCAACTCCACACCCACTCGTCACATGGCAGCGTGACCCAGCACTGACAGGCAGAGTGACAGGCATCAGTTATGTTTCAGCACTTGTAGTGTTCATACATTACGTCTGCTATTCGCTGGTATTTTTTTCTTTGCTTTTTTATACTGTGACAGTGTCACCGTTGACGTCGGATGACGTGATATCACGTCATGTGGTGGCAGTGTAGTTACTCATATTAACATCAGTAAATATACTCCGTCCCTCGCAAGGAGTGTTAAGTCAGGGTGACCACGTGGCTCTTGCCAGTTTTTTTTTAGCGTCATCCTTGTTTATTTTATCGAGCATGTCTTTTTCAGTTCATTTTTAATAAGTTGTATGTCATATATTATTTTATTTCTTTTATGTATGTATGTATATGTTCATTTTATTGAGTTTTTAATTACTTATGATTGACTATTATTGTGCTTTACTTTTGTATTTCTAATTCTATTTCATTGATTTTTACTTTGAGTTTGTAAGGTCCAGCTAGTAAGAATTATAAAAGTTTTAGTCTCATTTTCAAATATAATTGAACTAGAAGTCA
>BOPN01008195.1:27500-30000 GCA_017312705.2 Penaeus japonicus | reverse complement strand
CTATAACCAATCGCTCCTCTCCCATTCTCAGCAATGTACTCCCTAACCCTCACCCTCAACCACACCCTCGCTGCTCCCTTTGTTTCTCTTCCATTTAGTCTCAGGGACAAAAACCTTGTCGTTATGTTTACTCTTTTGTCTTCTATTGATATTATTCCTCGTCTCCTGGATGTGTTTGCACAGAGGCGATACATTATCATTGTTATTAATATCATTCGTACAGACAGACACACACACACACACAGATATATATATGTATATATATATATATATGTATGTATANGTATGTGTATGTGTGTGCACGTACATATGTATATACATACACAGACATACATATATATATGTTTATATATATACATATTTATATAATTATATATATATTTATATGCTAATATGTATATATACACATACATGCATACATATATACATACATATGAGAGAGAGAGAGAGAGAAATAGATAATAGACAGAAATGAAGCAATTTAAACAGAAAAAAGAAAAGTGAAAGAAAAATATTCAAAAATAAGTTCATAACTGAAAGTGGGAAATGTCAGCATGTTTTGAAAGAGCAAACTTTACTTTGAAATCAAAAGAAGTCAAAAAAGGGATTCCATCTCTTTGGCCTGAAGCCTCGTGAGGCTGAATTTCCTTTGACTCCTACTTTGTTTAAGGAAAAAGGTCGAAGGAGGGTTTACGACGCAGGACGAGAACAGGTTGCAATGAAGGTAAATAAATCAGATGCGAAAAGGGTAAATGAAGGAAAATGAATATGTGAAAATGATATAACTGAAACGCCTTGAGAAAGATGAAGAGATGTTAAAAAATTGCATTCGTTTAAACTAGAACTGAATGAATATCTGCAAGGACTTTGCAGAAGCAAAGAATAATTCATAAGCAGTAATGATATAAGATAAATATGGTACGTTCATAATATGTTCATGATATGTCGGGAATGTTTATATTTCGTTAGATGTTATTCATGTTATATATATATATATATATACATACATATATATATATATACATATATATATAGTTAATACTGTTATCATTATCAATGTTATAATCGTCATTTCTTATGTTTCATTTACTACAATTCTTAATTAAGACATCATTATTGTTACCGTATATTTTTAGTTGTTTATTGTTATTGTAACAATTATCATTATCCATATCTTTACTATCCTTACTCTTAGTATCATTATCTTCATCATCGTTGCTTTTCGTTATCAAATGTATCCTTATTGACATATTTATCATCATTATACTTATCATCATTATTGATTTTACTATTATCATCCTCATTATCAGTTTCATTATCATCATTATCATTACCCTTGTTATCATTATCATATCATCATTATCACCATAATCAATATTGGTACTATTATCATCATTAGTAGCTGTAGTCGTACTATAATCATTATTGTTATATTCATCATCGTCTTCATCATTATTATCATCCTCATCATTAACAGTGATGATAAGAAAAATGTTGATGATATTGACAAAGAAGATAAATACATCATCATAGCTTTTATCATTATTAAGCTATTTATTTTTATTAGGGTGAGATACAGATTAGGAAATTTATTAGAAAAAAAATAAAAAAATCGCCATAAGATAATCAGAAGAGAGGAAGAAGGGAAGAAAGAAAGAAAATAAAGAAAAGAAGCTCAAGCGCCGCTCTGTTTTTAGCAGAAAAGGCTTTGGCAACAAAAATGGGTTTCCCTTCGCCACCAAGAAATTTTCCTTAATGGGGTCAGCCGGAACACTTTCTCGAAATGAGAAAATTAAATTGTAACATTAACTAGTTCCTCCATAGAGACGGAGCAAATGTGTTTATTATCTTTGGTACGTTTCGCAGAGCAGGTCTTCGCTTCGCTTTGTTTGGGGGAAACCGTGGCTTGCGTGGAGGGGACGACGGGTGAGGAGACGCATGCGTGCACAACCACACACACACACACACACGTACACACACACACACACACACAGAGCGCACACAGACACAGGTACGGACACATCTCATATATACTTACACACACACACACACACACATACTGTATATACTTGCACGCACTGCAGATAGCAGTAAACTAGGGCTTTTGCTTAATAGTAAACCTATTACCTACCAGTTTGTGTTGCATGAAATTCAGTATCATCAGAAAGTCTGATTTTTTTTCCATCGCTTTTTACGTGATTAGATGATTCAAAGTAATACTGATATAAGAGGATAAAAATGACAATTTAAAAACTGCAAATAATCATTCATTTCTCTAACTCTATTTATATCATACAACACTTTAGTTTGACTGAAATGTGACAAGATACACGTCAATTAACCAAAAGGAAAACAGGGAATTAATCACCGATCACCGAAAGTTTGAGAAGTCTTTGGACACTGCTACACAGAGCACACACGAACACACACACACACACACACACGCATGTATACACACATACATACATAGACACCTCTTAATCCTCTGGTTCATCCTCAA
>BOPN01008195.1:22500-25000 GCA_017312705.2 Penaeus japonicus | reverse complement strand
TCGCCGTTTTTAAAGCGATCTGCCAAATCATACTGTCTAATGATTGTGGGATGTGATGTATGCATACACATTCCGTGCTGTCTGAAGGCATTACTGGGCACCAACACTATCAAGCTTCAGTCCAGGTAATGATCGGGACAAACCCGCACCCTTCTACTTCCATTACTTATCCAGAGTTCCCATTTACCTCAGATACTTTGACTCGTATAATACAGGCATCATCAGGGCTCTCAAGAGCAGAAAAGCCTAGGGAAGGGAGCGTGCACCCTCAGGGAGAACTCTCCCCAGGCTGTTGGGTGAAAAATGTTCTTCAACATTAAGCTTTCTCTTCCTGAACTCCTAGTGTGACAACCTAGGGAAATGCAATGCCAAACCCTCTGGAACTTCACAACTTGCCACTTTGAGGCCTTTCGAAGTTCCAATTCTTTTTTAAATTTTACCAGAAAAATCATGGTTCTTAATATCTTATATGTAAGCTGCAAGATAATGACATTTCAAGAATGTGTAACGTTTCATACCAAAGAGATTTTAATTGTTCTGAGTATTTATTTATCACTGCAAATAAGTTTATCCAGACTCTAAACATCAAAACATTTAATAAAGAGATTTTTGTCATAAGGAGTACAGATAAAGTAGGTTTTGCTGAAGCAAAACAATTCATAAATTTTCACTCAGCAGGGTGAGACTCAGTTCTATTCCAACCTACTTCACAAAACTCCTTAAAGACCAGTACTTCTCACATCACACACTCTGTTATTAATACATAAGGTTCCCGAGGAAACTATAACATCCACACCTGAAAAGGTCCAATAGAAGCAGCCAGTGAATGAGGAATTTTTAGGGACTTCAGAGCTATCAGGTATAGCTCTAAATTTCGTCATGGTAACAGCTTTGCCCTCTATTGCCAAGCAGAAGGCCCATTTAACAACGGTAAGGTAAGAATACTCCTTTGGGTGCTCAAGCAAGCTTGTGGAAAACAATTCTAGACAACATGTCGACGGTTGAATACATCATTTAAGGCTTTATCTGTTAACGTGGCAAACTGTCTTAGATAATGAATCAATCAAACAATTAAAAACTGATTCAATCCACAGGAAAGGAAAAGCTTCAAGAGGATATGGTTTACAGCTTGGTAGCAGGAGCTGACAAACACCTTAAGGAGTAGCATGTCAATCTGAAGTGATTCACGAGAAAATCGTTTGGATTCCATTAAAGAAACTGAGTTCATGACCATTGTGAGCCTGTTGACAATGGATCTCAGGAAGGGGAATCAGGGATGGTACATCAAGTTTTACTTTGTTATCCCATCTCCCATGGAAAGGACGCAAGGACAGCTTAACAAGACCATACAGCATAGCACAACACTGCTTGTGAGGGCCGTTAGGATAACCTTGGTAAGACCATGTACCATCGCATCCATCTGATTACCTCATACTCACTACACCCAATAGTGAGGGAGGTTTAAGATAAGCTTGCAATGATGTAAACATGCAAAATTATATGCGTCGGGTACTAGTACATGTTGGTTTCTCTCCCCCTCTCCCTTTCTCTCCCACTCTTTCTCTTTCTCTCCCCCTCTCTCCTATTCGACTTTCCTCCCTTTCAGTTCATATCCTCCACCCTTACTCCCTTCACTCTTATCCTCTCTTTCTTCTCCTCTCCTCACTCCCTCCTTTCTTCCTCCTCCCGTCCCTCCCCCCTTCCCTCTTCTATACCCCCCCCCCAGTCCTATCCCTCCTCCATTTCCTTCCTCTACTTCCTCACTCGCCTCTCTTTCTTCTACCCTCCCTTTATCACCCTCTCCCTTTCTCGCTCCTTTTCTCCCTCTCCCTCTCCCTTTCCTACCCTCCCCCTCCCTTTCACATATTCTCCAATCCCTTTATCACCTTCCACAATTCCTCCCTTTGACCGCCTCCCCATTCCCTACCTCTCTCCCCCTCCTCAATCCCTCTCCCATTCCCTTCTTCTACCTCTCTTTCGCCCCGCTTCTCTCTTGTCCCCGTGTCCGCCCCCCCTTACCTGTCCCTCCCCACTTCTCCCCTTCCCCACCTACCCCCACCTCCTCCCTCCCTCCCCACTCCCCTCCTTCAACTTGCTTTCTGATCGTCCTCATATTTCCGCACACGAGGATGCCGTCCCCGTCGCTGCCGCCCGACCGAAGAAACTCTCTCATGCATTTCTTCTCGATTGCATTCACGAGCGTCGTGCCTTCTTCCTTCTCCCTCTTTCTCTTTCTCTTTCTTTCTTTCGTTCTCTTTCTCTTTCTTTCTCTTTCTCTCTCTCTCTCTCTCTCTCTTCCTTATTCTCTCTCCCTCCCCCTCCCTCCCTATATATTTATATGTATATATGAATGTCTTTTTGATCACATACCATGAAGTACAGAGCGTTCGCCACGAATTTACCAACAGAGATGAAACAATCCGTTTCAATTCACCGGCTGGGCGTCAAGAGCTGCGCGAGTGTGTATATACTGAGTACGGGCCAGGGAGACCGGACGCCA
>BOPN01008195.1:10000-12500 GCA_017312705.2 Penaeus japonicus | reverse complement strand
CTTATTCATTTGTTTTCAATAGATAGATAAGCTCCAGTATGCTATCCTCACGTTGTCACACTTTTTCACTTAACAAGCCATTGTAGTTAGAGTTTGGTTGAAATATACCTATACACCAACTTCCATTATTGGATATTTCTTCATTTACCGTACTCTCGCTTTTCAATATCCGTTATCATTTGCATGTTTTAGCTTGAGGGTTGTAGCAAACATTTCACATTTCACAAAGCCTCCTATTGCTTTGGCCTTGGCATTTTTCTCTTTATTCATCGACAAAAACAACAACAAAAAACAAAAACAAAAAGACAATTCAAGTCCCTGGCACCTTGGGTTTAGGCAGAACTAACTTCGGCAAGGGAATCTGTTGACTTCCGCCATTTACATTCTGCTATTATTCACAAAGGCGTTTGTATATCTTAACTTGTCCCAAATAACGCGCTTCATTTGTTTATCCTCATGCCAGTTTTTTTTTCTCAACTCGCCATCGAACTGTATACTGCTGACTTTGTTCGTCTTCACAACTCCCTGGTGTATAGTTTGTATATATAGACAATGTGCTGAATAGCAACGTATGCGATTAGTGTATGTTATTATTGTGTTTTACTTGTTTTATGTTATGCACGTTCCTACCACAATATTTACCACCTGACCTCACGTACCACCCACCAACCTCCCAAAAAAGAAAGGAGGAGGCAGACAAAGAAAAGAACAAAGAAGAAGTCAGTCACCAGAGGACACTTGACCTTGGGAAACCAAGCTGTTCATATTGCTTCACTGCTGCAGTCAAGCACAACAAACAAGAATATCAATTAGAGATTCTATTCTGTGACACCAAGGAGGAAAATTACGCTCTTAGTTCTTTCCTTTTTATTGCTGTAGCACACTTTTCTCCATTTGCTGACGTCACGATTTCCAAGGAGTTTCTCAGCGTGGACGAGTGTCTGTGCACCAGTTGTAGGTAGCATAAACTTTATTCTTAGCGATCCCCTGGATATGGACGCATTGCTCTCTGTCTACTAGCGCAACGATTTCAGCAAAGCTCCTTGCTAGCTGATCTGGGATGTAAACAAAACATTAGAAGAGATGGACGTAAGGAAGTTGCATGTTCGAGCTACGCTTGGCGATGAAATATTGGAATTCTGTTTGCAGAAAGGAACAAGTTACTTCAGTAATCATATATTCTAGAAAAGGATAAGTAAACAAATGTATCCGTAGTAAAGGAAACATGTTTAGGCGACCATGTATTACGCTTACATATGTCACACGGTCACAAGGTCATTTTCCTATGCCGCTTTATCTTCATTTATATTTGTTTTATTTCCTACACTATTGCTTCATTAATTTATTCTATATGTGCTTAAAATATGTATCTGTTTCTTGTATATGTCTCTCTGACGTTATCAAAGCCATGCTGTACATTGTAATATGAAGATAGACAGTCAATCAGTCAATAAATTTTATTCACCCATTCCTGTGTTATTTAGATGGCTATATCGCCATTTCTGGGCGACTAGGTCAACGAAAGGAACATAAGTGGCTACGCTCACGTAAGGTTCAGTTCTAAAGGCCTGATATTCTCTCGCAGGATGAGCACATGAACAGAAGTATTTTTTCTGAACTTGGCTCTTTTACTATTTAGTTTTTGCATTTATACACATTTCGTATTAGGTAGTTTAAGGGATATCGCGCTTTGATATTTATTGTTTCTTATTTCTTATTTCACCAGACTTTTCAAACTGCCTTGAACAGTGGCATCAAAATTGTTAGGTTTGCCTTTTTATTGATAAGACCTTTTGCCAGAATCACTATATTGAGGGTCTTTTAAATTAGATTTTGTAAACGGCAAATTTGAATAGTCAAGGAGCCTTATTTTTACGATTATTTTATTCAGGAATGAAAAAGAAATAATATTATTTCATGTTTAGGCCAAATCTCAGAAAGAGATTATCATATTCCTATAGAAGGTTTTGAATATACAAGAGTAAGCCAGGCCCGTTTCTTATCCAAACAAACATCAAGGGAGGGAGAAATTTTCCACAACGCTGGGACAAGACCCCTTGGTTGACGAACAGGATGCTACAGGTGTTATCCCACGGTAGTCTCATCTCTCTAACAGTTTGTCCTTGCCTCCGCCCCCCCCCCCCCACACTTAATCTTCACACACACACACACATTTCCAATACGTGAAACTGTATTAACCAATGAATTAAGATTATACATTCTTTAAAAAAAAGAATGAATTTTGAATTATATATAATTAGAGAACTTCCCTACACCCCCCTAGGCTCGTCCCCTCCCCCCTCCCCACACACTAAAAATAATCCGCGCTCCCCAGGTTTAGTATCTAGAATGGACTCTGTTTAGACGTTTTTGCCTATCAATGAGAATTTGATATACTGTCAAACTTTCTACAAAAAAAAGGTCAAATTGCACTCAGGTTTCCACGCAACCTCACTCGCGAGCTCACCAAGGAGGTAAAACCACACTCTTCTGGTCTTGG
>BOPN01008195.1:0-2500 GCA_017312705.2 Penaeus japonicus | reverse complement strand
CATGCTCCGTATTTTATGTCATTATTATTATTATTTTTTTTTTATCAGACTCAGGTTCCAATTGAAGAGAGGTTTCGTTCAAGTTAGAAAGGAAAGATATGGCCCCATCTCTCTTGAGTTCTATAGAAAACTAGAAAAATTGGACCTTAGATTTAAAAAGAAAATGTAAATTGGATTTGGACCTTTGGGAAATTTGTAAGAGATATGGAACCATACCTGATTTTTTAAACTTTACAGTTTACAATTATACATTTCATTCTATCGTCCTCTATAAATCAATTCATTATTTAGATCAAACAGAAGATTAGAAGGACAAAGTATTAAAAAATAGATATTGCTACGTGTAACTTATAAGAAAATTTAAACCATTTAGATATTTGGATCCTCCGCACTAGATTGTCTCACTTCAATGATAAATATGGTCTTCCAAAAGTACATAAGAAGAATAATCCAGCCCGTCCCATCTTCAGTGCTCTAGGCACATTTAATTATATTATTGCTAATTTCCTAGTCCCTATCTTGACAAAAAGTGAGTACACAGTTAAGAACTCCTTTGACTTTGCTTCAGAAATGATTAACACAACAAATTCGTCATGACCAGCTTTGACGGGGAATCTTTATTTACGAACATCCCTTTGAATGAAGCCATTCAAATTATTGTTGAAAACTTATTCTGTGATGATCTTTGACAAATCCCAACTAACAAAATTGGTAAACTTTGCAGTTAAAGATTCCCTTTTAAATTCGATAATAATATTCATATGCAAATTGATGGTGTAGCTAAGGGCTCACCACTTGGACCTACTTTTGCAAACTGTTCCCTATGCCATTACGAGAAACTTTGGCTTGATGAATGCCCCCTTAATTATAAACCACTTTTCTATAAACGGTATGTTGAGACTTTTTTACTTCTCCAAGGTGACAAACACATCCCTAAATTCCTAACTTATTTAAATTCTAAACATTCTAATATCAAACCCACAGTTGAAATAGAAAAAGAAAACTGTCTCCATTTGTGGACATCTTGATAGTAAGACAAGGAAATCAGATATCTACCTCAGTTTCTCGTAAACCCACATCCATAGGTAAGGCTACACATTTTTTGTCCTTCTTTCCAGAACAATTAAAATTAACTGATATAAAAACCTTAAATTTTAGAGGATATAACTTTTGCTCAGACTGGCTTCAAATCTATAAGGAATTCTAGTTTTTGAAAAATTTCTTTCGCAATAGCTAGTTCCCCTTACATACTTATATAAAGACTCTCAATACTTTTTTAATGGTAAGTTTTCTATGTCACCAGTTAATAACAATCAAATGGAAATGATAAAGAAAAAATCTATCATGTCACCTTACCATTCTTTGGATATAATTTTTGGATTTTGTTACAGTAATTATAAACTTAAGTCTTTAATATTGGTAATATAAGTCTTCTTTACATAAAGCCGTCTGGTTAGTTTGTTGGTAGCGTGTCAACTTCACATCCCCGTGGTCGGCAGATCGAGCCCCGCCCAAGCTCGTGAGCTTCCACTGTCACCTGGCGGTTACTGACGTAGCTGGGCACTGCGTTGGGTAAGGACCAAGCTCAGATCGAATCAACACTCGTTGCCACATTCTCTCACGAGTCAGCACACGCTGGCACAGGCGAGCTTGGGTCACTGCATACAAGCCCGGCGTAGCAACTGCTCCGCAAATCTGGCTTATCCTTATCCTTATTCTTTACATAATTTTAATATGGTTGTCTGATGCCTTCTCAAGAAAATTCTGAAAGCCTGAAACTTTTCATTCTACGGTGACATTTATAACAGGTTTTCAATTAGCTTAACTATCCTAGAGTATACTAAATCCCCTTTTCATGAACCTACCACATTGTCTGTGTTACTTTCTGATTCTTATCTTGCCGCAATATGCTATTTACAACTTTATTTGGTGAAATACCATGTTTGTTTTTGCCTATTCTAAAAAAAAAAAAATAAGTATAAACCCTGTAACTATATGTATTTCAATTCCTTTTCTTTATCTGTATGCACTATTATAACTCTATCTAACTCTATCCACAGTATAACAAAGAAACTACTATTATTTCCTCTAATTTTCCAGATTTTCTCATCCCAAAAGTATTTTTCTGATAATCATCAAATATTCTTCCACTGATATCATTAAACACATTTGTGTAACAGGTCTGTACTTGATTCCTATTGGTATTACGATTCCTGATCAACTGCGTATCTTAGCATTTATTGTCATTAGAAGGCAGAGATATCAATTTCTAAACCATTATTTTTTTAAAAATCATACAGTAGAATAACTATAGCAATATAAATCTTTACTAAATAAGCTGAGACAGATTATAAACTCTGTTGTTGTTGTTTTTATATAGCTCAAAAATGGCTCAGGAGGTTAGAGCCGAAACGTTGCATTAAATAAAATAAAAAGCCACCTTTCTACGACGTATTTTCTCTTTTTGTTGCTCTTAATACGGATAAATATATGTATATAT
>BOPN01008194.1:30000-41815 GCA_017312705.2 Penaeus japonicus | reverse complement strand
TTTGCGACAAAAGGTACAGTCAAATCATGAATCTCAGCAATCATTTATTCATCAAATTCCTCACTTGGTTACAGAGACTTTAGAAAGGTGTTTTCCCTTAATCAGATTTCGTGTCCTCTGTATTTTCGGTATAAGTACATAGATACATAACATAAAATTCGCAGTAATATAAAATATACATGTACAATAATACTAACATTCTAATAAGTATTCGCTAACAGATATTTATCTCACGCCAATGCGAGAAGTCGAACTTTACAAAGATGTTCTGCCCACAAGCCAAGCAGCTGTTGCGTCTTCTGCACGATGGCAAGAGTCCTCCTCACGCGTTTGAACCCTTTTTCCTCCAAAATCTCGCTTCAGCATTTCCAAAGGGTCACCCCCCTTTGGCAGAATGTTCCGAGATACCTGAGCACCACCCAAAACCTTTCAGCAGGTGAGGTCATTACGTTAATTAGAAGAAAATTAAGAAAGTATGAACAGGGCAAGTTGGCCTTCGACTCTCCGACCGGATTTAGGTTTCTGTTGTTAGGCTGTTTGGCTGTTTTTTTTCCTCCAGTTTGCCTGTCACTCCTTTGCTTTGGGCCTTTAGCATAATAAACTTAGTATTTTATCAAAATCTGTGGTTTGAAAGGAAAATATTAATTGTTTTGCTCAAATTCGGAAATTTTGATAATTTATGTAAGACCAAGTGTGCTGAAGTTGTGGTTCTCATAAAGACAATGCATGACTGCGAATGTTTCATATTAATTCACTTTTATTCCAGTTTCTATAGACTTATATTTTCGGTAAATTTTCCGAACAACGCCGCTTTACGAAATATGACAAAAGTGGTATTGATGGATTCTTCTCAACCTCTACTATTCATATATAGTGAAATTAATGAGTGCTTGCACCCCTGAAGCCCACAATCTGGGTCCCGATATTAGGGGAGGGCATGAAGTAGATCAGGGAAATTGCGGGGTAAAATATGAATTCCAGCCATATTTTGTATGCAAAATCTTAACCAATTACCTACCTAACTTTGCTTAGGTTTGAAGTTTGCCCTAGCCAAGGAGGGGACTTTGCCCCCCCTGGCCCCCCCCCCCTTTTTAAGGCACTTCGTGCTACCTCGTGCTACTTCAGTATCACGAAAACCTTAACCCAACTACCTACCTCACTTTGCCTAGTTTAAAAGTCAGCCTTTGCGAAGAGGGAGCTACGCCCCCCTGTGGATCTCCCCTATTCAGGGCACTTCGTGATACTTATGATGCGTAATTAGTTCTGTAGATGAAAATGCCACGACCACGAACACCCCTCACACTGCGCCATGATGACAGCAACTGACTCTTCGTCTCATATATTCCTCAGGATAGGAAACTAGGACCGATAATGACCCGACCACTCAATATAGGGCACTCTATAATTATACTGTAAACAATGGGGAATATTGCGCCATCTGTTGAGAGAACATAACAGCACATGCAGGTAATTCATTGGGGGTTTCCAGTCCACAGCTTGTTGCTAGCCGTAAATACGTAAACACAGCCATGTTTAAATTTCAGGGCGAGGATGGTGGTTTCAGGGTTTCTTGCTCAAGGTATGTTGCACGAAGTGCCCTAAAAAGGGGAGTCCAGGGGGGGGGGCTTCCCCCCCCCCTCTTGCCTAGGGATTAAATCAAAACTAGGCAAAGTTAGGTAGGTCATGGGTTCTGATTTTGCAAGCGAAATATGCCCCGAAGTAGGACGAGGTAGCACAAAGTGCCTTAAAAAAAAAGAGACCCAGATTGTGGGATCCAGAGGTGGAATCGCACATTATTTCCACTATATATGAACAGTAGAGGTTGATAGGAATCCATCGATACCATTTTTATGGTATTTTGTAACATTTTACCCAGCAATTTCCCTGATCTACTTCATTCCTTCCCATACTATCGGGACCCAGATTGTAGGCTCCAGGGGTGGAAGCGCTCATTAATTTCACTATATATGAATAGTAGAGGTTGAGAGGAATCCATCGATACCACTTTTGTGGTATTTCGTAATGTGGCGTTATTTGGAAAATTTACCCATTGTTCAAGTAGAATACTATCATTTTTTAAGCCAAATCAGAAAATATCATGTTAAATGTTTTAAAGCTCCTAAAAGCCATAGAGGTATAGGAGATTCAGATATCTGGGGCATCCTGATAAGGTTAGCCTAGCTAGTCCCTAGAGATAAAACAAACTAGTTAGTTTGAGAAGTTGTCTTGCAAATCCCTAGAATACTTCTACATTACAAAATTTATACCACATATAATGGTCTTTTTCTATGTTGTCAAGATTTTTCAGTATAATAACAATGTTATGACTGTAACAATAATCACAATGGTAGTATTACTTTATTTGTTTAATCCGCTTAGTTTATTTAACAGATTTGTACACCTGCAAAGGCTCTTATATCACGTAATTTTAGTCTTATTGCTCTTACAATACGACACTTATTTAATATCAATAAAGTCTGATTGTGGAAGATCAAACTTTGAATATGATAAGAAAAGTCAAAATCAACAAAATCTTACTTCCTGTATCATGAAATTCCTTGACTTTTCTCCAATATTTCACAAAACTGAAACGAAAATATGGTAAATTTTCCAAATAAAGCCGTGTTACGAAATACCACAAAAGTGGTATCAATGGATTCCTTTCAACCTCTACTATTCATATATAGTGGAAATAAATGCGTGATCCCACCTCTGGACCCCACAATCTGGGTTCTGATAGTAGGGGAGGGCATGAAGTAAATCAGGGAAATTGCGGGGTAAAATATGAATTCCGGCCATATTTCGTTTGCAAAATCTTAACCCAATTACCTATCTAACTTTGCCTAGTTTTGAAGTTAGCCCTAGCCAAGGGGGGGCTTTGCCCCCCCTGGACCCCCCTTTTTAAGGCACTTCGTGCTACCTCGTGCTACTTCGATATCACGAAGACCTTAACCCAACTACCTACCTCACTTTGCCTAGTTTTAAAGTCAGCCTTTGCGAAGAGGGAGCTACTCTTCTCTGTGGATCTCCCCTATTCAGGGCACTTCGTGATATTTATGATGCGTAATTAGTTCTGTAGATGAAAATGCCACGACCACGAATAACCTTCACACTGCAATTTACTGTCCTCTAGACACATTGTTCAGTTTTCCTGTTAACCCACACAGGACGGGTGGTACAGCATGTGTACCGTGCATTCAAAAGCCCAGTTGCTGGGCAGCACAGTATTGTGCCAGCCATTCAATTGATTTAGGCCTAATAATTCGAACGCCCCGGCATTTGGACATTCAAGGCTAGAATTCCCCCGTCGGGAATGGGTTAATAAGGAGTATAATGTGCTGGGTTAGCTCATTTCTTGGTTCATTGTCTTGTTCGCATAATATGAATGGTAGCATTCCTTTGTTTTTGTCTTTTTTACAAATTACTAGTAAAAGATATTTGTTATTAGAGACACAGAATTAGTTGGTAGAGGCTTAAAGTTTTGTTCATCTCAAGGAAAAGAATTTAACCCACACAGGACGGGTGGTACAGTACTGTACCGCGCATTCAAAAACCCAGTGGCCGGGCGGCACAGTATTGTGCCAGCCATTCAATTGATTTAGGCCTAATAATTCGAACGCCCCGGCATTTGGACATTCAAGGCTAGAATTCCCCCGTCGTGGATGTTAACCCACTGTGGACAGGGGATAGAGTTACTTGCCGAGTCTTTCAAAGCAAGGTAGCTTCATGCAGTATACCTAGACTTTTCCCATTTTCTTTCAGTCACTCTGTAAAACTAGAGCTATATTTGTTTTAATTTTTGTGTTTTATTCTTTTGAGAGACTTAGACGTGTCGTATGACAGGTTCTATCAATGCTTCAGTTGACTAAGATTGTAATAAAAGGGTCCATATCAGCTCATTATTTTCTTAATAATCAGTGTAATAATAATATTGCTATTTTATGGGAGGACAAAAGGCAAATTCATTTTTTCGTATTTTCTTGTATGTCATGGGTTAACACATTGCGGATGGAGATAGATTCACTTGCCCAGTCTCCAGGATAGGCAGCTTGAAGCAACATAATTTGAATCTTCCCACTCTCTTTCAGTCATTCATTGTAAAACTGGAACCATTGTTTTGTTTTATTTTTGTGTGTTTTATTGAGTTTAGAGACTTATATGTGCCATATGACAGGCTTTATCAGTGCTGCATTTGACTAAAATTGTAGTATATGATCCACATTAGCTCATTATTTTCTTTATACTCAGTGTGATTGAAGTATTGCTGTTTTATGGGAGGACAAAAGGCAACTTTATTTTTTCGTATTTTTGTGCTGTCATGAACGAATACGAAACATATAACCACCTACAGTGAAGATAACATGAAGAGGTAGGGAAGAGGAATGAAACCTATACTTGTGACTGTGAGTGCCACAGTGAAAGACATTCATATTGGCACAGGAGCACATTTTAGACACTGGGTATGAATTGAGTCATCTTCCTCTTCACGTTCTGCCTGCTCAACCTTCATGGGTGGTACTTTAGAGCAAGAGGTCATCAACTTAGTGTGTGCCATCGCTCTATAAAGATGCTAGAGACCGTGGATGGGTGCCATTCAAGGCTCTCTCTCCTGCTGGTGCTTGGAAAAAGTGGTGCCATCTAGGTTTTGGACGTTAAGTTAGCTTAATATTACGGTAATTACAGTAATTATGACTGCAGTTGCCATCATCACTCACTAAAAATAGCACAATAAAATAGCAAGCACAGTGATCCAAAATCCCCGAGCATCATGTACATCATGATGCCCGTCGTCAGGCCAAAGCTCATAAGTCATATATGTCGTGACACCCGTCTGCAATGGGTTAACCCTCTCTGGACGGGTGCTACACTACTGTACCGCGCATTCTAGGCCCGTTCGCTGGGGACGCCATACGGCGTCGTTTATTTAACTGATTTAGGCCTATGCGTTCGATAGCCCCGGCATTGTGACATGCAAGGCTGGAATGCCCCCGTCGTGAATGGGTTAATATATGTGAATGTGTGCATGTAATATGTTGACTCTTTTGTGCATAAACAAGTGAATGATATGTTTAGTCTTCTTGAAAAATGTGCTAATAATGATAATACTAATAATGCAACAATGATTGAAAGCTGAAATTTGAAAAAATATTAAGAGCTACAGTTTTTCCTGATCTTTTTCATGATTGTGGAAATGTTATTAGTTTAAAGATAATTCAGAAGGAAAAAAAAATGTTTATGTTATGTATGCTTTCATGTAATTTTATGTCTCTTTATTTAGGTTACTCTAGGTTTAATGATATGGTATTTTCACTTTAAGATTCTAAAAATTGTCCACCTAGTTATGAGAAACTGTGATTGCAATATTCCTTATTGTTTGATTCTGATATGAAGAAAAAGAGTACTCTCATTCCATCTACATGATTGATTATGAAGTTGTCTTCCCATACCAGCATAGTTGATTTGGTTGTTGAATCCAGTGGTTGATATATGGCTTCCTTACACACAGTTAAGCATTTGTATTGTAAATATAGGATCATCAAACTACTGTTCTGAATTTACCCTGAAGATGAATTTGGATTTGACTTCAAAACTGTCCAATGATATTACCAACATAACTTTTTTCCACCCTTTTTCTTCTCTCACTCTCTCATTAAATCAAAACAGAAGTGTTTTTATAATTTATATCTGACATTTACACAGCCTCAGTGCCTTTTCCTCAAAATTGTTCAATATTCAGCTTCGGTAGGGCATCTTGAGTTATGTCTGTTTTCTATTATTTTCTAGATGTCTATATATGATATATTAGTAAAATGATACTAATTAACATTTGATTTTGTGGATCATCAAAAGTGAAGGAATGAATAGCTTGTTATTTCAACAAATGGAAAAATGATTAAGATTGGGTGATAGGCAACAAAAGTATATTTTAAGAGAGACATTTTTTTAATGTTCTATTTACATGTTACATTCAACGTTTGTGAGTAATGGGAATTGGATTGATAATAGTTTTATATGTTAATGTGATATTAGTACACATATGTCATAGTTATCAGTATATATTGAACTTTATCGGTGGTCCTTTAGTAGTCCACAGATAGAGTTCACAGATATACCCTTTTACCACAGTAATTATGTGTCTTTGATAGTTATTTTCCCATTTAACATGAATATCTATTGCTATTGAATAGTAAGGAACAATTGAAATAACTCAAACCTCTCTTGCCTTTTTCTTAAAGTTCGCAAGTTCACTGAGAAGCATGAATGGGTGGACATGGATGGCAACATAGGCACTGTTGGCATTACTGACTATGCTCAGGTAAGTGTGTTTTTTCTCCAAAGTATATATATGTAAATATACAACAATGACTATGATTTATGAAAACATGAAATCAAAAGGAGAGAAAGTTTGACCTGATAACAAATAAGAAAAAATGGAATAAGATGTAGTTCTCAATTTGTAATAACCAAATATTCTCATCCTCCTGACAACAGGAAGCCCTTGGGGACATTGTGTACGCGCAGCTCCCAGAGGTTGATGCTGAGTACGAACAAATGGGTAAATATCTTTGTTGGAGCCCCTGCTTTTTTTTCATTTTCATTTTATTCAGGTGTAATTAAAGTATTTCAGGAAAGATTGAGATTTATATGATAGAATGAAAATTTTATCCATTTATGTTGTGTTATTTGACTTCACATTTCTTTAAGAAGTATTGTATGACCAGCTAGTTGGGAAAAGTACTGTACTTCTCATCATACTTGCAAGAGATTAGATTACACACTGATTACAATTCCAGTGGAGGTCTTTCTCCTTTTTTGTTTTTGCTTTGTTTAGATATTAATAATATTTCTTTAGAATATATTGTGGTTGTTACTATTGTTGATTTTTTCTCTTCTTTTTTCTTTCTTTCTTTCTTTCTTTCATACTTTCCCTGTCAAATTATGAGGCAAACTTAGGGAAATATAAAAATTCTGCCTTGATTTCAGATGAATGTGGTGCTCTAGAGAGTGTGAAAGCTGCTAGTGAGTTGTACTGTCCAGTTAGTGGAAAAGTAACTGAAGTCAACTCAGCAGTGGAAGACCAACCAGCACTGATTAATCAGAGCTGTTATGATAAAGGTTAGTTTGGGGCTCATCATGGTCACCAGAGTGGCCTCTTAAGTTGAGAGCAAAGGAGGCACACATATGCAGATATAGATAGGTGTAGTGACAATTAAGAAACACACACACACACACACACACACACACACACACACACACACACACACACACACACACACACACACACACACACACACACACCCACCACACACACCCACCACACACACCCACCACACACCACACACACCCACCACACACCACACACACACACCACACACACACACACACACACACACACACTACACACACACACACACACACCACACACACACACCACACACACACACCACACACACACACCACACACACACACACACACATTTACATACTTTCACATACACACATAAACATGCTTACATACTGGTGGACATATCTGTTGCCACACACTTGCATAGGCCTACATACTTACATGCTGATGTGATTGGTTGGATAGGATCTTCCGCACTGTATGAAAGCACATTTCTGTAGAGTAACATAACATCACCCTTAGACCATCATGTTCAAGAAGTTGCTGCTGATAGCTCTTTTATATGTGTAGTTCTGCATTGAGTTTTTGTCCCAGAGAGTATAGATAGAATAAAGAGGCTTACATTATTTTAAACCATATTGAAAAGAATAAAGAGGCTTACATTATTTTAAACCATATTGAAAGTCATGTAATCCATATCAGATTAGAAATTGTGAAGTCATTGTGCCCCTTTAGCATATAGTCCAAACATGCTTTACAAAACTATGTGTTACCAATAAACATGCTTTACTTTATATATTGCGAATTATTTTTTTAATTTGACTTGATCTTTTACTCCATAAATGTAAACTTTTAATGAACATATAATATCACAGTCCGTTAAGAAGTACATTGATTTTTTATTTTTTTTCTCTTATCAGATGTCACTTTTCTGCTGAGTGACTACCTATCATTCATAAGTTAATTCTCTTGTGTGATTTTATCTTCTTATGATTCCCAGTATTTAAGACCATATTTGGTGTGATTTTATCTTCTTATGATTCCCAGTATTTAAGACCATATTTAGCTATCAACTTTGCAGACTCTGACACTCGCATTGCTTATGCTCCCATTTCTGTTGCTGCTTTAAAAAGAATTGTAATGGTAATATGAAGGCCTAGCCAAAGCCTGTCATAAAACTGTTTGTTTCTATTTGCATCATTTAAAGTCTCACCTGCATTCCCATTCCCTATTACAATTCTTTTTCACTTGCTGCTATTGACTATATCCATTGAGTAACTGGTTTAAAGTTATTATCAATTATCATTATCAGAATTATCATTCCTAAAATCTTGTGTGTCAAGAATATAGAACTTGCAGCAAGTTCTTGATTTACAGCTATCTAAAATGGGATGGAACTTTAATTTATGTGTCTTTTATTTAAAAAAAAAAAAAAGAATTACCTTGTCCAGAATAAAAGGTCAGGAGGGAGAAAAAAAAATCATCATTTTGCCTCATGCAGGCAACCATGATTTCAATCCTAGCAGAGCAGCATATGTAATCCAATTACTTTCTGGCACCATTAGGTTAACTTAACTGTATGCATTTGTTGTTTCTCGCTGCACATGCTTGCAGCTGTGGAACAGAAGTCTCTTCTGCTAAATACTAGGCTTTTGGGTAAAGTGGTTTGCTAATAACTGAACTGTAGCTTCTTACATAATAGTGGAACTGCTTAACTGTAATCTTTCAAATATTCTCTATTTCATTACCTATGATAACAATAACTTCTTTTCATCATCATACTCTAGTCTTATCATCTTTAAGTACAGTCTGAATGCACTTATCTAATCAGTCCAGTGTTTCCCAACTTTGGATAGTCACCCCATTAAGGAGAATTCCTTGGTGCAATGTCCCGCTGCTGTACTACATTTCAGTCCTCTATTTAGTCCAATCATTGCTGTCACTTTTGGGCTTATTTTAATGCTTTCATCCATCATGTGGCTTTGCTTCTTATTCATCATCCTTTTTATGTATGTGGGCCATATTATGGAATGTACGCTCCAGCAATATAGCCAGAAAGTACGTAATATTGTGTAACACTATCTCATGTAGAATTTCATCCTTGTCATATGTTACATATATAGTCCATTTTATATATTACATACTCTATGAACATATATTATCATACATTACCATCTTGTAACTATTTTTTCTTTCTTAACCCATTCACGCCGGTTGACGTGATAGCACGTATTGTGGTTTTCGCGTCAGACGCCCTGGACGCGCTATGAGGGGAAGCCGCGCGCTCGGGTAGAGCGAGCGGGCAACCGAGGCTTGCGGCTTGTGCGCCCGAGAATCTCGAGGCGTTAGGCTTATGCGTTCGAGAACCCCGGTATTGCGACCGCGCAAAGCCGGAACTGCCCCGGCGTGAATGGGTTAATATTCATGTTGGCTGCTATTGTTATTGCAATCTTGACATGAGGGATTAATTATGCATATTTACTGATAGCATACATTAGAAAATAATGAGGGGATGCAAATGATACTTATCGTTTCCAAATTAGTAATAGTACAGTAATTTGAATTACTAGGAACTAGCCAGGTACCAACAATATGACTTTACAAATATATTAGAATCAGTTTATTTACATTGTGCAAAACCTATGGCTTGTTGAATTACTAAAAATGTTATTTGATGTCTAATACCCATAGAGTAAACAAGCTCAGTTATGCTGGGATCACACATCTGTGATTTTCCCTCTGCGACTAACTGCAATACCAAAAATGTGAAAAGATTGGTGAAATCGCAGTCTATTATGCTCTCGTTGCAACAATCGTAACAGGAATTGCAGAGAGTTTCCAAAGCATGTATTGTGGGTGATTATATGATATTGGCCACTGCTCCAATTTTTTTGGGAATATTCAACGCAGTGTGAACGCAATGAAAGGGTAGCACATTGCAACATGGCAATAATATCATTGCAATGATTGCAGTGGCAAATTGGTGGCAAATCTAGCAACTTTCTCATCATCAGATGCGGCAACAAGGTAGCGCAGCAGCATCTCCAAAACACTGCATGTTCTGGTGAAGACTGCTTCTCAACTGCCTTTAGCTCTGCTACCTACTGCTCCAGCCCACAGTGTGCCACTCAAAAACTTGTCAGGAATAAAATAACCTAAAAGGAATCAGAATAGAGAGATAGAAATGAATAAATATAGATATGTATATTTGTATTAGAATTGGAACATACCTTACATTTTGGCATCCTGCCATGGGGTGAGCTGAAGTAGTCCTTGAGGTAATTACGTTGATCTTTGGCACTGCCGGTAGACCGTTTACCTGCAAGGAGGTTGGGGATGTTTGCCAGTGGTGGATACTCCTGCCATTTCCTGGGTATGATATCACGAGTGACTGGGTCTCAGAAATCTGCTTCACCCCTGAATTAGATCTGGGCTTGCGGCACTTTGTGGACATGTGCAGCCATCACCAAAGTCTTCACCTGATCATGAAGCAGTGTAATGCTAGAATGGTAGATAGATTGATTGATATATTAATATACTGATTGATAGATTAGAATGATTAATAGATATATGATTTTCATAGAGGTCTACCCTATGATTTATATAAGAAACAAGTATATAGCACATGAGTAATAGAATTTGGTAGTGTTAACATACCAGTTAACCAAAATCCCAAAGCCATTCTCGACCATTCGACATCCCCTGCTGAGTTGGTAGTTGTGTATCTGCTCAGGATTGATTAGGTTTCAGAAGGGGTACTGTTTCATCATCCACTTCCTGAGTACAAACATGTCATCCCTACAAAAAAGTAGTATAGAGGCTAACCACCTGGCTCTCCTGGAAGTTTCTCTGCAGGAGGCAGGGTGGCTTCTTTATTCTCCACTATCTGACCAAGCTGGGACTGAGTAAAGATGACTTCATCAGAGCCAACAGCTCCCACGTCCACAAACATAAATTTATAGTCTGCATTCACAAGAGCCAGCAGGACCACCGAAAAGAAACATTTGTAATTATAATAGTGTGAACCACTTAACTCTGGATTCCTGTTTCCTGTTAACCCTCTCGTAACGGGTGGTACAACACTGTACCGCGCATATTAGGCCTGTTTGCTGGGGACGCGATATAGCGTTGTTTATTTAACTGATTTAGGCCTATGCGTTCGAGAGCCCCGGCATTGTGACATGCAAGGCTGGAATGCCCCCGTCGTGAATGGGTTAATTGCTCCTAGGGTGTGGGGGAAATTCCAACATTCTTGGAACTCATTGGCAATCTCCTTCCAACCTTCCACTGAATCTGGCATGTGCAGGAATTTATCTCCAAAGTCAGCAAATGATGAATTAAATATTCCTATGACGTGATATACCCCTTTACCCGTCACGTACATGTCTTTATTTCACTTACTCAGTATGTATGATAAATATGTTTTGATGTACTGCAAGGGCTCTTTAACCCATTTACGACGGGGGCATTCTAGCCTTGAATGTCACAATGCCGGGGCATTCAAATTATTAGGCCTAAATCAATTAAATGGCTGGCACAATACTGTGCCGCCCGGCCACTGGGCTTTTGAATGAGCGGTACAGTACTGTACCACCCGTCCAGAGAGGGTTAAGATGTATTTTATGTCAGGAGCCTGGTTACAACTTTTATTTCATTTTACAATTCTACATGTATTCTTATCCAATAAAG
>BOPN01008192.1:40000-42500 GCA_017312705.2 Penaeus japonicus | reverse complement strand
AACGACGATGATGATATTTATAATGATAATATTGAATATCATCATAATAATGATGATAATGTCAATGATGACTATGAAAATATAATTAATTTTTTCAATACATTCCCTAAACAATATAATTATACACAATGGTATTCCATAAGGAAAACTAATTCAGAATATTATTAAAAACCTCACAATCCAAAATAAAGATAATGATAATAATGATAATAATAATAATAATAAAAAATAATACAATTCACAACAATATTTCACAACCTCCATCATGAGCTGAGCATGTGACTGTCTTTGTGTTCATCTGCCGATATGCTTATTATTATTATTATCATTATTATTATTATTATCATTACCATTATTGCCTTATAAACCTTGTCAGTATCATTATCATTATCATCATTATCATCCCTCATCATCCTCCTCATCCTAATTCTCATCCTCATCCTCATCACCACCATCACCACCATAAACATCCATCCTACAACCATAACCAACACCACCACCATCATCCCCATCATAACCACACACAATCTTTGAAGCTCTAACCCCTCTTAGTTAGACATATAGCGTGTCTCTCCCCCCTCCCCCCCCCCCCCCCCGCCCCGAGCATCACTCATCTCCCATCTCTCTATCTCTCTCCTCCCTTTCAGCCTGGATGCTGGGATGGATCATGCGCGTCTCTCCCCCCTCCCCTCCCCCTCCCCCGCCCCGAGCATCACTCATCTCCCATCTCTCTATCTCTCTATCTCTCTATATCTCTCATCTCCCTTTCAGCCTGGATGCTGGGATGGATCATGCGTGTCTCTCCCCCCTCCCCTCCCCCGCCGCTCCCCCGAGCATCACTCATCTCCCATCTCTCTCTATATCTCTCTCATCTCCCTTTCAGCCTGGATGCTGGGATGGATCATGCGTGTCTCTCCCCCCTCCCCCCCCCCCGCTCCCCCGAGCATCACTCATCTCCCATCTCTCTCTCTCTCTCTCTCTCTATCTCTCTCATCTCCCTTTCAGCCTGGATGCTGGGATGGATCATGCGTGTCTCTCCCCCTCCCCCCGCCGCTCCCCGAGCATCACTCATCTCCATCTCTCCTATCCCTCTCTGCCTCTCTCTATATCTGTCTCCCTTTCAGCCTGGATGCTGGGGATGGATCATGCATGTCTCTACCTCACATCCACAGGCATGCTCATCTCCACTCCTCTCCCTCTGCCTTATCTCTCATCTCACACCAGCTGGATGCTGGGGATGGATCCATGTGCAGGTTGTGGCTTGCGTCCAGGCTGTCTCCGTGTCGGCTTCGGTCAACTCGTTGGTCGCCGTGTCATTAGACAGGTAAGGATGGGGATAAGGGGGGGGGGGGAAGTGGGGGGGGAGAAGGAGGGGGAGAAGGAGGGTTGGGGGAGGTGGGTGGGGTGGGATGAGGGGGATAGGTGGGGAGGGGGGAGGGTTGGGGGTCAACTCGTTGGTCGCCGTGTCCTTAGACAGGTAAGGAGGGGATAAGGGGGGGGGGGGATAGGTGGGGAGGGGGATAGGTGGGAGGGGTGGGGGAGGTGGGTGGGAGGTGGGGGAGAAGGAGGGGGAGAAGGAGGGGTGGGAGGAAGGGTGGGGGGAGAGTTGGGTGTCAACTCGTTGGTCGCCGTGTCCTTAGACAGGTAAGGAGGGGATAAGGGGGGGGAGGAGGGGGGGGTAAGGGGGGAAGGGGGAGGGGGATGTGGGTGGGAGAAGGGGGGGAGGTTGAGGTCAACTCGTTGGTCGCCGTGTCCTTAGACAGGTAAGGAGGGGATAAGGGGGGGGAGGAGGGGGGGGTAAGGGGGGAAGGGGGAGGGGGATGTGGGTGGGAGAAGGGGAGGGGGGAGGGTTGGGGGTCAACTCGTTGGTCGCCGTGTCCTTAGACAGGTAAGGAGGGGATAAGGGGGGGGAGGAGGGGGGGGGTAAGGGGGGAAGGGGGAGGGGGACGTGGGTGGGAGAAGGGGAGGGGGGAGGGTTGGGGGTCAACTCGTTGGTCGCCGTGTCATTAGACAGGTAAGGATGGGAAGGGGGGGGGGGGAGGAAGTGGGGGTGAGGGGGAGGGGAGGAGGAGGGGGTGGGGTGGGTTGGGGGAGGGATGGTTGAGGGAGGGATGGTTGGGGGAGAGGTGGGGAGGGGTGGGGAAGGGAGGGTTGTGGGAGGTGGGTGGGATAGGTGGATAAGGGGAGGGGGAGGTGAGAGGAACATATAATCGAATTTAATCAAAGTCACAGATTCTGACCATTTTGCAAAATAAAAACAAACAAAAAAACAAACAAAAAGGTCAAAGAAATATAACGAAAACAAACAAACAAACAAAAAAATCAAAGAAATCTAGCGAAAAACAAACAAACAAAACAAACAAACAAACAAAAAAATCAAAGAAATCTAGCGAAAAACAAACAAAACACGAAAAACCGCAACGCCCATGCATCCATCACCTTGGGAAAGCATCTTCATTTGAATCCAAAACGTGATTCCAGAACATCAGCATATGCTGGC
>BOPN01008192.1:25000-27500 GCA_017312705.2 Penaeus japonicus | reverse complement strand
TAAATGATAATAATGTGATGATTTTTGTTGCTTTTAATATCACTTAGTTTAGTTTAGTTTAGTGAATCTTGCAACTTTTTTATATATATATATATATTTTTTTCCTCTCTCTTTATATAAATGAGAATAGTGTGATGATTTCTGTTGCTTTTAATATCACTTTTATTATGATCTTTATTGCTGATACCATTAGAGTTATATGTTCTTATATTATTTTTGGTTATCATCTTCATCATCATCATTATCATTATTACTATCGTTGTTATCATTATTATTGTTTTTATCATCATTGTCATTATTAACAGTATTATTTTAATGGTATTATTGCTATGATTATCATTTTTATTAGTGTTTTATTATTAGTATTAGTATCATTCTTATATCTATCTATCTATCTATCTATCTATCTATCTATCTGTCTATCTATCTATCTATTTATATATATATATATGTGCATAATCTTTATTATTATCAACATTATATCTGATATGATCAATATCATCACCATTATTATAATATCCATCATGAGAATTGCAATCATAACTTCAAGACATCATATATACATATATCACAGCACATGAACGTTGAATTTGCAATCTTTGCTGCACCAGCTTTGTCTTCTTGCTTTTTGTCCTTTAACTTTGATTTAATATTGCAATGAATTTGAGGTTTGCAATGAAGTTAAAAGCTTTCTGTTCACAGTTCGCATCTATCTCGCTCCAGAAATAAGACATTTTAATTTATGATGTGAAATCCTCTCATGCAATAATATTCTCATATCGTTTTTGAATTATAACGAGAGACGATTGCAAATTCGTTGCAATAATGGAAAATCGAGATGTGAATAATGTTTGAATACGTGATTCATTGTAAAATGTTAGAATGCTTATAGTGATGTTGATAACGATGCAAATGAAAAATAATGATGATGATAAGGATAATTAATGAAAATTATGATAATGATAACAATTATGATAACAGCAATGATAATGATAATGATAATAACGAAAATAATGATAAAGATGATAATATATAATGATGATAATAAACATTAAAAATGATTATAGCCAAGATATGAGTAATCATAACAATAATGCTAATGGATTATAAAGAAGAAAATAATAATAATAATGATGATGAGGAGGATAATAATAATAAAAATAATAATAATAATAATAATAATGATAATGATAATAATAACAATAATGATAACAACAACAACAACAAAAACAACAATAATAATAATAATAATAATAGAAATAAAAATGATAGTAATAATAATGATGATAATAATAATCAAAATTATAATAATTAAACATAAAATGGATAAATAGAATTTATAATCTTTTCAAGAATACAACCCCCTCCCTCAACCCCCCACCCCCCTCCTCCTCAACGCCTTGTCTTTCCGATGTTTTTTTTTTTTATTCGTTTTTTCTTCTTGATATTCCCTTGACATGCAAATCTCTGGATCTAATTCCTCTTTTTATTTTCCCTTTTGTCTTTTTCTCTTGTTCCTCTGACATTCTACACCTTCCCTTTTCTCAATTGCCTCTTTTTATTTTTTCTTCTTGTCTCTTTCTTTCTTTCATGCATTCGATATATTTTTTTTTCATCCTTTCTTCCTACATTCTTCCTGCATTCATTCATTCATTCTTTCTTTCTCTCCTTCTTCCTCACTCCCTCCTTTCTTCCTGTGTTCGTTCCTTCGATCTTTTCTTCTTTCCTTTCTCTTTTCCATCCTTCCTTCCTTCCTTCGTTACTTCCCTCCATCCCTCTTTACTTCCTTTGTTCCTTCGTTTCATCTTTCCACTCTTCTTTCCACTCTTCCCTCCTTCCCTCCCTCCTTCCATTCTTCTATCCTTCCTTCTTTCCTTCCACTTCCTTCCCTCATTCCCTCATTCCCTCCATCCTCCCTCCATCCCTCATTCCATCCTCCTTTCCCTTCCTCCCTTCCTCCATCCCTCCATCCTTCCCCCCTACCTCCGTCCTCCCTCATTCCTTCCTTCCCTCATTCCCTCCATCCTCCCTCCATCCCTCATTCCCTCCTCCCTTCCTCCATCCCTCCATCCCTCCATCCCTCCCTCCCTCTCTCTCTCTCTCTCTCTCTCTCTCTCTCTCTCTCTCTCTCTCTCTCTCTCTCTCTCTCTCTCTCTCTCTCTCTCTATCTCTCTCTCTTCCCTCCTCCCTTCCGCTTCCTCCATCCCTCCCTCCTTCCCTCCCTCTCTCCCTCCATCCTTCCCCTCCCTACCTCCGTCCTCCCTCATTCCTTCCTTCCCTCATTTCCTCCTTCCTCCCTCCATCCTCCCTTCCCTTCCTCCCTTCCTCCATCCCTCCATCCTTCCCCCCTACCTCCGTCCTCCCTCATTCCCTCCATCCTCCCTCCATCCCTCATTCCCTCCTCCCTTCACTTCCTCCATCCCTCCCTCCTTCCCTCCCTCTCTCCCTCCATCCTTCCCCTCCCTACCTCCGTCCTCCCTCATTCCTTCCTTCCCTTATT
>BOPN01008192.1:20000-22500 GCA_017312705.2 Penaeus japonicus | reverse complement strand
AAAAAAAAAAAGTTTTTTCTCTCGCGTATTTTTCCAAGAAAATGTTATCTCTCCATTAGACTCAGCATTACCAAAATAACATCTGGAAAAATACGTATCTTTTTGAAAAGACATAATCCTTATCTCTTTTTCCGTCTCCTTGGATTTTCTTATGAATTTTAAAGATCTATTTTCAGCTTTTTTTCTCTCTCTCTCTTTCTCTCTCTCACTTTCTCTCTCTCTCTCTCTCTCTCTCTCTCTCTCTCTTTCTTTTTTTTCTCTTTTTCTCCTCCTCTCTCTCTCTCTCTCTCTCTCTCTCTCTCTCTCTCCCTCTCTCTCTCTCTCTCTCTCTCTCTCTCTCTCTCTCTCTTTCTTTTTTTTCTCTTTTTCTCCTCCTCTTTCTCTCTCTCTCTCTCTCTCTCTCTTTCTTTCTCTTTTTCTCCTCTTCTTTCTCTCTCTCTCTCTCTCTCTCTCTCTCTCTCTCTCTCTCTCTCTCTCTCTCGTGTCGCTAGTAACATTATCGTCAGCGAATTATATGCACTTTACATTCACACTTTCAAAAGATGTATTTCTTGTAAACCTCCTCCATCAATCAAAATCATTTTTCCATAAAGTGAAAAATATATCCGGCAGCAGGGCTTGTGGGGGTGTTGTCATGCCCTGGCAGTTCTTGTGACTGTGTTTTTGTGTGTGTGTGTTTTTATGGTGTTTACGTGTAGCATCTTGTGATCTAGTTACTGTATATGTATATATGTATATGTATATGTATATATATATATATATATATATATATATATATATATATATATATATATATATATATACATATATGTGCGTGTGTGTGTGTGTTTGTCTGTGTGTGTGTGTGATTCTGTGTCTATGTATGTATGTGTATGTGGACGTGTGTGCAGAGACAGATGTAGGTGAAGCAAAGCGCCAAAGAAAGAGTGGAAAAAATTACTCTTCGCGATCGACCAAGGGGGCGGCGGGCCTTGTTACTTCTCCAGAAATGAGAAGAGAAAAGCGAGTCGGAAAAGAAAGTAAAAGAATGTGAGAGCGAAATCAGCTGCTCTCGATCACATCCGGCGCTCAACTCCTTTACGTCTACCTTAGTCCAGAGAGGAAATATATATATATATGTATATATATATATATATATATATATATATATATATATATATATATACATATATATGTATATATATGTATATATATATATATATATATATATATATATATATATATATATATATATATGTATATATATATACATGTATATATATATATATATATATATATATATATATATATATATATATATATATATATATATATATATATATATATATATGTATGTATGTATAGATAGATAGATATGAGTAGATATATAGATATGTATTTAGATATAAACACACACACACACACACACACACACACACACACACATATATATGTTTATATATGCATATAAGTCCATACCTACACACAAAAACCTACAAAAAAATCAATACCCTTATCCATACTCACAGACACACATGAAAACGAAAGAGAGAAATGGTCTCCCGAATTGATTGCCTTTTCAAGCGTACTCCCAAAAGATAACCGAGAAACATTATTTCCTCTGATTTATGCTTTAGTGATCATGGCAATCTCCTGGAAATGAGGGAAAATACCTGATCTTTGTTGATGTGACACAAAGTATGAAAGATGGAGGAGGTGAGAGAGAAGAGGAGGAGGAGATAGAGGAAAAAGAGAAGGGAGGGCAGAGGGAGAGGGAGAGGGAGAGGGAGAGGGAGAGGGAGAGTGAGAGGGAGAGGGTAGAGGGGGAGAGGGGTAGAGGGGTAGAGGGAGAGGGAGAGGGAGAGGGGGAGGGAGAGGGAGAGAGGGTAGAGGGAGAGGGAGAGGGAGAGGGAGAGGGGAAGAGGGAGAGGGAGAGAGAGAGAGGGGAAGGGAGAGGGGGAGGGAGAGGGGTAGAGGGAGAGGGAGAAGGAGAGGGGTAGAGGGAGAGGGAGAGGGAGAGGAAGAGGGGAAGAGGGGGAAAGGGAGAGGGGTAGTGGGGGAGAAGGAGAGGTAGAAAGGGAGGGGGGGTAGAGGGAAAGGGAAAGGTATAAATGGAGATGGAGAGGTAGAGGGAGAGGGAGAAAGGGATAGGGAGAAGAAGAAGGAAATAAAGGGAGAAGGGGAGAACGAGGAAGGGAGAAGGACAGAAAAGGTGAAAGGGAGAATTGGAAAGATTGAGAGGGAGAGACATAAGGAGAGGGAGAGAGAGGAAAAGGAGAAAGAGAAAGGAATGTGTAGAGAGTGGGAGAAGAGGAAAAAGAGAAAGGGAGAAAGAAAAAGGGAGAAGGAGAGACAGAGAATGAGAGAGAGATAGAGAGATAGAGAGAGATAGATAGAGAGATAGAGAGAGAGAGAAACAGAGAGAAAAACGAGGAGAAAAAGAGAAAGAAAGTGAGAGAGAGAGGACGCGAGAGAGAGAGAGAGAGAGAGAGAGAGAGAGAGAGAGAGAGAGAGAGAGAGA
>BOPN01008192.1:0-2500 GCA_017312705.2 Penaeus japonicus | reverse complement strand
AAAGACCTCAGAAATTGGAGGTTCCTGGAGGGAATAAAAAGGAAATATTTCAAATTCTGGCACGTAAGGATGAAGGAGATGGAGGAGGTAAGGGAGGGAATGCGAGAGTAATTGGAAGGAAGAGAGAGAGAGAGAGAGAGAGAGAGAGAGAGAGAGAGAGAGAGATAGACAGATAGATAGATAGAGAGAGAGAGAGAGAGAGAGAGAGAGAGAGAGGTAGAGAGAGAGAGAAAGTGAGAGAGAGAGAGAGAGAGGGAGACAGGGAGGGAGAGAGAGAGGGAGGGAGGGAGAAAGAGATAGAGAGAGAGAGAGGAAGGGAGTGAGAGAGATAAAGAGAGGGAGGGGGGGAGAGGGAGAGAGAGAGATGGAGGGAGAGAGAGAGAGAGAGAGAGAGAGAGAGAGAGAGAGAGAGAGAGAGAGAGAGAGAGAGAGAGAGAGAGAGAGAGAGAGAGAGAGAGAGAGAGAGAGAGAGAGAGAGAGAGAGAGAGAGAGAGAGAGAGAGAGAGAGAGAGAGAGAGAGAGAGAGAGAGAGAGAGAGAGAGAGAAAGGGAGAGAGTGTGAAAGAGAGGGAGAGGAGATAGAGGGGAAAGAAAGAAAGAAAGAGAGAGAGAGACGAGAGAGAGGGGAGAGAAGAGGGAAGTTAAGAGGTAAGTGGAAAGGGAGAAAAGAAATAGCAGACGAAAGGTAGAGAGAAGCGAGAGAAGAAAGAGGAAGGTGAGGAGAGGAAGTACGGGGAAGGGAAGAAAGGGATAGGAAGAAAAAGAGGAGAAAAAGAAGGAATAAAAATAAAGATTAGAAAAAAGGGGAAGGGGAAAAAGACAGAAGAGGAAGGAATAAAAAAAAAAAAAACGAATGGGAAGGTAGGCAGAAATAATGGGGAAGAGGGGAAGCAGAGACAAAGATAAGAGATTGAAAAAATGAGGAAGCGAGAGAGGGATGAATAATAACTCATGACAAGACATGACAAGAGCTACGAAAAGTAAAATAGAGAGAGGGATGAGGACGAAAGAGAAACAGTGAAAATAGAGCAAATGGGAAGGAAGGAGAGGAAGATAATGTAAAAAAACAACAACATAGGAGCCAAAAAACAAGAAAAAGAAAAGAAGAAAAAAAGAAAAAGAAAAGAAAAAAAAAGAAAAAAAAGATAAATAACTAAATAAAAATCAACCCGCACCAAACTTCGACTTCATATCGACCAAAACAATAACAAGCAATCCGAGTCACGCCTTGACGACATATGTGCTTGAAAGTTTGAAAATATCGCCTCCTTGGTTTATCGTCCGTTATCGCCTTGTTGACAGGATCGTTATTACCAGCAACTACTAGAGCTAGACTTTAAGGCTTCATAAAGCACTCTGAAGGAGGTCGTTATCTTCGGGTCGTCGTCATGTCGTCGGATGTGTGATAGAGAGACATTCACGCATCGAGTGGAAATGCTGAGTCACGGAGATGGATCTGTTTGATTTTTTTTTTTTTTTTTTTTTTTTTTTAGTCCCCCTTTTTAATTTTTTTGCTGATTGTTTTGTTTCGTTCGTCTGTCACTTTATGTCTGTTTTTTTTTCTCTCTCTTTGGCTTTGACTCTACCTATCTACCTACCTATCTATGTCTCTATCTCTATATTTATCTATCTATCTATTTATCTCTCCATCTGTCTATCTATCCATCTCTCTCTCTCTCGTCTCTCTCGTTCTCTCTCTTTCTCTCTCACTCTCTCTCTCGTACTCTCTCTTGTTCTCTCTCTCTCTCTCTCTCACTCACTCACTCTCTCTCTCGCTCTCTCTCTCTCTCTCTCTCTCTCTCTCTCTCTCTCTCTCTCTCTCTCCCTGTCTTTTACTCTCTCCCTTCTTATCTTTCTCTGCCTTCTCCTCTTCTCTCGCCTTTATCCATCTCCTTTCATCTTTCTCTTTTTATCTGTCTACTGTCTCTCTCATTGTATCTGTCTCTCTTTATTCCTCTATGTTCTCTCTCTCTCTCTCTCTCTCTCTCTCTCTCTCTCTCTCTCTCTCTCTCTCTCTCTCTCTCTCTCTCTCTCTCTCTCTCTCTCTCTCTCTCTCTCTCTCTCTCTCTCTCTCTCTCTCTCTCTCTCTCTCTCTCTCTCTCTCTCTCTCTCTCTCTCTCTCTCTCTCTCTCTCTCTCTCTCTCTCTCTTTCGCTCTCTCTCTCTCCCTCTTTTCTCTCTTTTTCTGTTTCTCTCTCTCCTTCTGTATATTTTTCTCTTTATCTATTTACTCTCTCTCTCTGTCTCGCCCTTTCCTCCTCTGTCTTCTTTCTCTCTCTCTCTCTCTCTCTCTCTCTCTCTCTCTCTCTCTCTCTCTCTCTCTCTCTCTCCCCTCCCCTCTCTCTCTTTCTCTCTCAAGCGGTGATAGTTTTAAAGACAAATAACGCTAATGAAAGCTTATGATAGTTATGATATGATATTTGTGAAATGTTATATATAGAACTTAATCAAAGATAACTTTCATTACATGCAATTGTGATGACACTAATGCCTTTGATTGTT
>BOPN01008190.1:32500-48522 GCA_017312705.2 Penaeus japonicus | reverse complement strand
CAATGGGTCTCTCCAGAGCCATTGTGACCAGAGCCACATGACTCACTTTGACATATTGCTGTTGCCGAAAGCCCTCGTTCGCTGTCAGCCGGTAAAGAATACGCGCACTAAGACTGACAGAGCACAGAAGTTGCGTCTCTATTGCGGAACGTGTGAATGCAGGATACACTATGAAGAATAGCCGGTTGCACTCGTGCAAATGCAATCAGAAGTTGCTCTCTTCACTTTGCATTTCCCTTACTTGTCACTACCGTTGTCATTATAATCATTATTACGGCATAATTACCATCATTAGTGTTATGATTATACCATTACTGGTAGTATCTGTAACTGCAGCAGTAGCACTACTAAAATTAATGGCAGCATTATTATTGATTTCAGTATCATCATTACTGCCTTACTATCAGGATTACCATGCCTGTACTGTTGTCATCATTATTGCGTTATCGTAATCATTTTCATCCTTATCATTATGTTGATAATGATACTGATAATAATAATAAGATAATGATAATGATGATGATAATAACAATAATAATGATAGTCTTGATAATAACAATAATAATGATAGTCTTGATAATAACAATAATAATGATAGTCTTGATAATAACAATAATTGTTTTTATCATAATCATTATGATTATTACCATCATCATTATTATTATTATCATTGTCATTATCACCTTTACCATTATTATTATTATCATTATTTTGTATCTTTATCAGTGCCACTGTCACTTTCATCATCATTATTAATAACGATGTTCATGCTGTTTTTATTTTATCCTCTTATCATCATATATGTACTTTGAGTATAATGTCTAAAGTATAATGGATAAAGATGAGCTTCCTGGCTTCTTGGCGGAAGCTTAAAGCATGCCACGTGTTCACAAAGACCGCGACTTCGGTCTTAAAGAGAAAAATAATTGGTCTGCTTTTCCGGGTTCTACAACGAATCGGGAGATGTCTAAGAGCGTAATCGTAATGGCCGCAGATGTAGCAATTTGTCTGTCTCTAAACCCCTTACACTCTCCGTAGGTCTTTGCGCCTCGTCCGCGGTGTGGCAACACGGAAGACTCTGCTAAAACAATTCACATTATCATCAGCTGATCATGTGTCTTCCTTATTCGGTCCGCGTCCTTCACACCCGAAGCAGTCTTTGGTCTCAAGGTCTCTCTCTCTCTCTCTCTCTTGGAACTTTTTTTTACCGGCATTACCGTCGTTATTGTGGTGAATATTGAAGTTAATATTCATTAACCTGTGCGTGCGATATTCACTAACCTGTGCGTGCGATATTCATTAACCTGTGCGTGCGATATTCACTAACCTGTGCGTGCGATATTCACTAATCTTCTCTTTACAAACACAACATAAGCAAACAGACATACACGATCATAGCCAACCATTTACACATAACAACAATCACTACTGATAATAATAATAGCAGTAGTGGTATTTGTAGTTGTGGTAATTGAAATTGAAATTGAAATAGAGTATCTGGTCAAAAAGTATTCGGATTAAGTAATATACATTGTTGGAGTTCTGACCAAGCTTTTTTGGTGACGTGTTGCACCTTAAAAGCTAACAAATTATACACTATCTATGACTTTAAAACATAAGATTTTAAAAATAAAAATATATATGAAATAAACAGCAAATAGTGAATAAGCATTGGAAAAAATAAAATATATATACACATATATTCATACATACATACATACACACACACACATACACACATACACACACACATACACACACACACACACACATATATATATATATATATATATATATATATATATATATATATATATACATATATATACATACATACACATATATACATACAGTATATACACACACACATATATACATACACACATACATACATATACACATATACCTATACACACACATACGCATACATGCAGACATACGTATAGTATGCCATATAAGTGCAATTGAATAGAACAATAAAATATTCAAGGCACTATAAGGGAAAAAAATCTTAATGCATTAATAGATTCATAACAGGATAAAGAACTGTGACTAACTAGCACAAGACAAAGTTGAATACTCATTATTAATCTGTTCATTTTACTTTCTTTATACAGTGTAGCTGTTAATTAGATAGGATTTCAGACTGCTTTTAAAGTTGCCAAGGGTAGTTTTTTATTTTATTTCAGGGGGAATTCCATTGAAAATAACGGCACCGAGATATTTAATATGTATCTGTGATTGAGAAGCTGAGACTAGAGGAGGGCAGAGTCTGAAGTTGTCTCTTCTGGAGTAAACATTGTGCTATTACAAAAATAGTTTGGAGTGGAAATTAAGTTGTGAAAACATTTATAAGTATATACGGAGTATACAAAAGTGTAAATGTCATTGAATTTTAGTAATTTTAAATTGATAAACGAATCGTTGGTATGATCTGGGGTCTTCAGTCCCATGATACTTTTTATAATTTTCTTCTGCAAGACTTCTAGCTCCACCCCATACTGTCAAGCAATTGATTAAATTTAAATAAACTAAGGAATAGTAAAATGTTAGCTTAGCCTCTCTGTTTAAGTGGTTACGTGTTAAATATAGTATGCCGCATATTTTGGCTATTTTACTACGTACATATTAGATATGACTGTGCTAGTATGAGTGTTTATTTATAATAACACCTAGAAATTTTGTTTGGTCTACTCCCTCTATGTTACCGTTATTAATAGTGATCTGGAGAAGTGGATACGTAAATATTTTGTATCTGTTAAACATTATATACTGAGTTTTACCAACGTTAATGGTAAGTTTGTTTGCCGTTAGCCAAGTTCTTTGTTCATTTTATCCATCAGAGTGTCAATGTTCCTGTCACTGATATGTATGGTACAATCATCCGCAAATAAGACATAGTTTAAGGCGGAAGATGATCTTGGCATGTCATTTATATATATATATATATATATATATATATTGAAGAGCAGGGCCCAAGGACTGACCCTTGAGGGACTCCATAGTTTACTGGCAGCATTATTGAGGATTGTCCATTTATTGATACATATTACATTCTGTTTGGGAGATAACTCTGAAACCATCGGAGTGAAGGACCATGAAAACCATAGTAGTGTAGTTTGTTTATGAGAATTTGGTGATTTACAGTATCAAAGGCTTTAGATAAATCTAGAAATACGCTTCATACGAATTCATTGTCATCAAAGGCTGATTCTGATGATCGCTGAACTCTAAAACTAAACTGGAAATTTAATAATACATTGTGGTAGTTACAGAATTCTATTATTCTATTATATTCTCATTCTATTATACATCATGGTTTCGAAAATTTTGCCAAAGGCTGAGAGAATGGATACAGGACGATAACATTTTGGTTCATCAAGTGGTCCACCTTTATGTATGGGAATAACTCTTGCTATTTTTAAACATGATGGAAACATACCTGTCTGCAGAGAGCGATTACAAAAATATGTAAGTGCCTGAATTATATGAGGCAGAGATTTTTTTATAATAGACATTGGAATGTCATCATTTCCAGCAGAGCTGTCTCGAGACTCTCTTACAATGTTACACATTTCAGATTCTGTATAGAGTCTAGGGGAAAAATACATTTGTAGGGGGTTGTCTAGATAATGTACATGACTGGCTACCGACGTTGCTAGTTTGCTCGCTAGAGCTTCTCCACTGTTGGCAAAATAAGAATTTAATACATCAGGACTTAATGTCTGTAAAGGAGTCTGCGATTTTCTATTAAGAACTGTGTTTATGATGTCCCATGTTTTCTTATTATTACCTATGGAATCTGTTAATTTATTTTTGTTATATGTGGCTTTCACATTACCTATCATATTTTTAACCTGATTCCTTATTGATCGGTATGCCTCACAATACGTTATTGGTTTCTTTTGAAATTTTCTCTGCAACTTGTTCTTCTCCTTGATTAGCTGCTTTATTTCGTGGGTAATATATGGTTTATTTAAGTGCTGTGTCTTAATCTTTTTATGTTTTATGGGAAAATATTGGCTAAAAATGGTGTAAAATCTATTATGGAACTGGGAGAAGCCTTCGTCAACTTCAGTTGAGGTAAGGTAGTTAAGCCAATCGACGTTTTCAACATGTGACAAAAAGTTCTCTAAATTTGCAGCACTGAAATCTCTGAATTTTATGACTGTAGTGTTAGGTGTTTTGGGAGAACCTCTGGATTGAAAACAAGAAAAGACTGGGAAGTGATTAGATACTGAAGAATAAACAATGCCTTTAGTCACTTTGTGCCTGATATCATTTGTCCATATTTGGTCTAAAAGCGTGGCTGTGTTTGTGGTTACTCTTGTAGGATATGTTATGGTGCAGTAATGGAAGTGGCTGTGAAAGAGTGATATGAGGTCCACAGCATCTTTGGAATGTGCATGTTTCAAGAGATCTATATTAAAGTCACCAATCAGGTACGAAGTCGACTTCTCTCGTTGGATGATGTTTAGTACCTCAGATAAACTGTTCAGAAAATCACATGGGCTACTATGTGGTGGTCGGTATATGCATCCAACTAATACCTTGTTTGCTTGCATCTTAACTTCTACGAAAATAGTTTGTATATGTGGTAGAGTCATTGTGATATCAGGCCTGTATTTTGACGAGTGTTTTGTTGAAACATAAATACAGACATCACCTCTATTTCGTGAAATATGGTTAAAATAATTTACATAATTGTTAAGATTATAAAAGCTTAAAATACTATCGTCTAATTTTGTTTCGCAAAAACCTAAAATATCAAAATTGCACTCGAAAAAAGCTTTGCACTCTGAAACTCTTCGAGTTTAGGTGGCAAGCTATTGATATTGAAACACATAATTTTAAGGGATTTTTCAGGGACGTCAGCTAGAAAATGGCCTAAGGCATCAGGCAAGTGATATTTGCTAGGCGGAATATCCAAGTTGCTTTTCAGAAAGTGATTTGGATCATTGTGTCTCTCGTGGCTATCAGAGTTATCTGTACACTGAGTAAAATGTTTCTCTAATAAATTGTCTATACATAAACAAGAGTTCTTATCTTCAGAAAAAAATACATTGTACAAACTCTTCATGTTCTAAAGTGCTAAAGGCAAAGTTATACATTGAGAATGCAGAAATGTATGTGCTACAACGTGTGATACTAAGATTATGGTTTAAAAACCTTTTTTAATGGCTGCCGGTGTTTTCTTATGCGCCTGTCGCGTTTCCCTCATGACCTGATGTCTTACGACTTGATGGGGGTTGCTGGAGCCAGGCTTGGGATTCTTTCCCTGCTTTGGCCGAACACCAGTACTAGGTGCTCCGGCAGAAGTAGCAGTGCCAGGGGAACCAGCTCTCGTGGCACCAGCAGTAGTACAGTCACTCATAAAAGTTCGTGGGGGTCCGTGTGTGTGTGGGCCTGTGGAGTCCCCACCCCTTTCTGGACGGCGAGTCTTTATAATGGCGTGGCAACGCGCACAGCCATACACATGGCATAACTGTAACGTTGATGTGATAAAATAAGAAAGGGATATGTTTGTCAATCAGGAATTATCGGTATAGTCATAACCAGTTACATTATTCCAATGTAGTGTGAAAAGATATGAAGGTTTGAGTGCCTCCAATGTCTAAAGTTTACAATAAAGAAGTGAGCAGTAACGAGGGTAGTGCAGGTCGACATGCATTCGAACCGTTTCGAAAATTTGCTTCGCATCCACGTCAATAATGTTGTAAATCATTAAGAGCTAAAGAGACACAGAATCGAATGTTGTATAGCATTACTTTCGTCACATATTCCCCCATATATCCCAAGAAAACCAAATGTAAATAATAGGTCATAAAACATTCTAAAATGAACCAAGACTCGAAACACTGAGCAGTGAAGCAGTCTGAGTTGGCCAGAGCGTCACTAGACACTGAAAGTGTAGGTATTATTGTGTTCACCTAGGACATGATTGACCGTAATAAATGTCCACATAAATATTGTTTTATGTCATGTATTTTTCACGGTGCAATTTTATGAATGACAGCATATGAAGGTTAAAATTTTATGGACACAACAGAAGAAGGGTGGAGAAGGAGGGAGTAAAAAGGTGGTTTTAAACCAGGTGAAGGGAGACTAGAGGGAGGAGGTCAAGTGTTTGGTTCCGCTCTATGGTAGTTGAGGTTAAAGCCATTTGTTAATATTGTAATGAAATGTTATATAGTAGCGAAACATACGAAATGTTCACTGTGCATTTATCTGATGTCGAACTATTACTCTCTATAAATACCAAACGTCATATCGCAGTATATTGTCCTTAACGGGAACAGTGTTCACAAAGTTTCCTTCCCCCATCCCCACCTTTAGGTGAATGACGTCCCCTAAAATACCAGGAATGCATCTTGTCACTTTCCATCCAAGTGCTATACACGGCAGTGCAATTTACATCCGGGACAAATCCTTGCTGAGAGGCCACAAAGACCTAACCTCAAACAGCATAAGAGATTCTTGAAATGAGAACAATCCATCTGACCATCATTTCAGTATATAAGCCACCTCCCATCCCCTTCTGTTAGCCTAACAAATTCCAAATCGATGGAAATGATACTATTGTAATCGGTGATTTCAATAGCCACAGCACCATATGGGGATATGAAAATACCAACAGGGACGGTGAGCTTGTTGAAGAATGGGCACTTGACCAAAATCTGGTTATTTTAAACAAACCTAAGGATAAACCATCATTCCTAAGTGCACGTTGGCGTAAGGGTTATAATCCTGACCTTGCATTTACATCTTCAAGACTTTGCCAAAATTTTAACAAAATAACAGGTCAACCCATACCAAAGTCCCAACACCGCCTTATTATTGTTGAGATGCAACCTGTAGTGAAACCAATCACAACTAAACCGAAGAACAGGTTTAATTTCCGTCGAGTAAACTGGGAAAGCTTTACAGCCGACTCTATCGGAAACATACCCCCGGTTGCTCAAGAGTATAACTCTTTCAAATCTCTTGTGTGGCGCTCTGCTAAGAGAAACATTCCAAGAGGTTGCAGGAAGGAATACATACCGGGATTAGACGACTACACCAAAACTCTCTACCAAGACTATATCCAAGCCTATGAGAATGACCCAGTAGATGAACACACAATCAATCTGGGCGATGAGCTCATGGCCTCTCTTTCAGCCGCTCGTAAAGAGAGATGGATGGAGACTGTGACAAGTGTGGATATGACCCACAACAGTAAAATGGCTTGGAAAACAATGAACAAGCTAAACAGCTTAAATTCAAAACCAAGCACAGCCGCAGCAGTGACTCCTAACCAAGTTGCCCATCAACTATTGGTTAACGGAAAACCACTGCAAAGAGAAAAGGGCTATTTGAAGAAAATGAAGGAGCAGATGAGTGAAGTTCTCCAGGTGTCCAATGATCTTTTCCCCCCCTTCTCGATAGAAGAACTAAAGAAGGGCATGAAAGACCTTTAGGCCGGTAAGGCATCTGGACTTGACTGCATAATATCTGAGATGATCCAGCACTTAGGGCCTAAAGCTCTTGACTGGACTCTCATGCTATTTAACAACTGTGCAACCGAATGCCGTATACCCATGATATGGAGAAGAGCAAAGGTTGTTGCCCTCCTTAAACCTGAGAAAGACCCCCTCACTCCCGACAAGCTACCATCCAATATCTCTCCTCTGTGTACTGTACAATTTATATGAATGTCTAATTCTGGCACGAATTTCACCAACAGTAGAAAAACAGATTTCTTTGGACCAAGCTGGCTTTAGAGAAGGTCGCTCGTGTTCTGGTCAGGTACTTAACCTAACCCAATTCATTGAGGATGGATATGAAGCTGCAAAGACAACCGGGACAGTATTTATAAACCTGACAGCAGCATATAACACCATCAACCATCGAGCACTGTTACTGAAAGTCGGCCAGATGATTAAAAACACCAAGGTTGTTCATATAATTGAATCACTTTTAAGGAATCGACGATTCTTGATGGAGATGGATGCAAAGAAGAGTCGGTGGCGGCCACAAAAGAACGGCCTGCCACAGGGATCTGTCCTTGCACCGACTTTGTTCAACATCTACACCAATGATCTCCCATCATTCACGGATATCCGCAGATTCATTTATACGGACGACCTTTGTCTTGCTACTCAAGACAAAACCCACACAAGTGATTGAGAGGACGCCCTTAATCTTCTCCCTGGTTCTACAAAAAATGGTCCTTAAATCCCAATCCTGGAAAGACCAAGGTGTGTAGTTTCCATCTCAACAACTGAATGGCCAAAAGCACCTTGAAGATCCAATGAGAAGGAAAACAGCTGGAAAACACACCAACACCAGTGTATTTAGACGTCACATTGGATCGAACCCTGTCTTTTAGGGCCCATGTTGAAAAAGTCCATAAAAAACTGTCTCCACGATGCAACTTGATTAGCTTGCTAGCTAACTCAAGTTGGGGAGCGGACCCACAAACGCTTCGCACAACATTGCTGGCGTTATGCTATTCCACGGCCGAGTACTGCACTGCTGTCTGGTGCCGCTCTGCACATGCCCACCGTGTGAATGCTGAATTAAATAGAGTGTGCTGAACAATAACTGGGAATCTTAAGACCACCCCTTTACTGGCACTCTACAGATTAAGTGGTATATCCCCACCAGAAGTGCGACGGGAGACTATAGCATGTACAGAGCATTCTAAACAAGTAAGCAACACAAGGCACCCTCTATACAACCATCAAGAAGTTGCAAAATGCTTAAAATCATGTAGGAGTTTCACAACAGTGGCTGGTCTCCCTAATATAACTCCACAATCATATAGGATATCATAGTGGAATGAAATAGATCCACATACTAAAATGTAGCACTGCCAGACCCAAGCGAGTGCCTACCACCTGGCACAGAGTTGCCCCGTGTGCAATGGATAACACTCAATAGAGCTAGGGCAAAAGTGGCTAGAACTGGGGATAATATGGTAAAATGGGGGCATTCAGTCAACCCAGAATGCCCTTGAGGAGCCGATATTCAAACAATGGAGTACATTATGTCATCATGCTCATTGAGTCCAACCTGTACTGACAATGACCTGAAGGTCGTCAATGACACTACCCGATGTTGGCTTGAGAGATGGAGCGGCAAGATATGATGATTAGCTTCTTTATTTCGTGGGTAATATATGGTTTGTTTATGTGTTGTGTCTTAATATGTTTTATGGGAAAACATTGGCTAAAACTGGTATAAAATTTATTATGGAACTGGGAAAAGCCTTCATAAACTTCAGTTGAGGTAAAGCAGTTAAGCCAATCGACGTTTTCAACAATTGACAAAAAGTTATCTAAATTTGCAGAACTGAAATCTCTGAATTTTATGACTGAAAGTGTTAGGTGTTTGGGGAGAATCTCTGGATTGAAAACAAGAAAAGACTGGGAAGTGATCAGATACTGAAGAATAAACAATACCATTCATCAAATTATGCCTAATATCATTTGTCCATATTTGGTCTAAAAGCATGGCTGTGTTTTTGGTTACTCTTGTAGGGTGAGTTATGGTGCAGTACTGGAAGTGGCAATGAAAGAGTGATATGAGGTCCACAGCATCTTTGGAATGTGTATGTTTCAAGAGATCTATGTTAAAGTCACCAATCAGGTACGAAGTCGACTTTTCTTGTTGGATGGTGTTTAGTACCTCAGATACACTGTTCAGAAAATCATAAAGGCTACAGTGTGGTGGTATGTATATGGGGTACAGTCATTGTGATATCAGACCTGTATTTTGACGTATGTTTTGTTGAAACATAGATACAGACACCACCTCTATTTTGTGAAATATGGTTAGAATAATTGACATAAGTGTTATTATGAAAGCTTAGAATGCTATCATCTAATTTTGTTTCACAAAAACCTAAAATATCAAAATTGTACTCGAAAAAGCTCTGCACTCTGTTTGAAACTCTTCGAGTTTAGGTAGCAAGCTATTGATATTAAAACACATGATTTTAAAGGATTTTTCAGGAATGTCAGTCAGAAAATGGTCTAAAGCATCAGACAAGTGATATTTACTAGGCGGAATATCCAAGTTACTTTTCAGAATGTGATTAAGATCATTGTGTCTCTTATGGCTATCAGAATTATCTGTAAACTGAGTAAAATGTTTCTTTAAAAAATTGTCTATACATAAATAAGAGTTCTTGTCTTCAGAAAAAATATATTGTACAAACTCTTCATGTTTTAACGCACTAAATGGAATGTTATTCATTGAGAATGCAGAAAGGTATGTGCTATAACATGTGATACTAAGATTATGGTTTAAAACCTTTTTTTGATGGCTGCCGGTGTTTTCTTATGAGCCTGGCACGTTTCCCTCATGACCTGACGTCTTACGACTTGATGGGAGTTGCTGGAACCGGTCTTGGGATTCTTCCCCTGCTTTGGGCGAACACCAGTACTAGCTGCACCGGCAGAAGTAGCAGTGCCAGGGGAACCAGCGCCAGTGGCGCCAGCAATAGTAGCTGTACCAGGGGAGCCAGCACCAGGGGCACCAGTTGTAGCTGCAGCAATGGGGGAACCAGTACCAGGGGTAACAGTAATAGCAGCAACACCAGAGGAACTAGCAGCACGCATAGCATCAAGGGCACCGGCAGTAGTACCAGCATCAGGAGCACCAGCAAGGATACCAGCAGTAGTAGCAGCTCCAGAGGAACCAGCAGTAGCAAAAGAAGCGCCAGCAGTAGCAACAGAAGCGCCAGCAGTAGCATCAACACCAGAGGCCATGAGGCCATAGCAGTAGCTGCAGTACAAGAGGCGCCAGCAGAAGCACCAGCACCAGGGGCATTAGTAGAAGCACCAGAGGCGCCAGCAGAAGCACTAGCATCAGGGGCATTAGCAGTAGTAGCAGTACCAGGGGTGCCAGCAGTAGTACCAGTAGTAGCAGTACAAGGTGGAACAGTAATAGTATCATTACCAACAGCATCAGCACCAAGAGCACAAGCAGCAGTAACGGCACCATTGCCAGCAAAAGCAGTATCATCACGAGCACCAGTAGGAATACTCTGGGCGCCGACAGGATGGTGGTGTGGCGGCATGGTCGTTTGGGACCACGTTTGTAGCGTCCGATAGTCGCGTCCATGGTGATGAGCGGAGGACTGATCCTTTATTACAAGTCTAGTATAATTTAAAAAAGCAATCTGGCCCCTCTCCCTTGCTTCACATTGTCGTGGTAGTTGTTGGCATCGGATATCTATTGTATGCGGGCATAGATCCTCATTTACATAGATGTTTGTTCCCCGCAGCTTCTTTGTTTTGAAAAACCTTTTCTCTGTCTTGGTAGGGGGAGAATTTCGCCACTATGTCTTGAGGCTTGTTTTGCTGGGCTTTGCTTTCTCCCACTCGGTGAACCCTCTCCATTTCTGGGGTTATTCCAAGATGCTCTCTCACTATTTTCTTTATCTTAAAATGTGATTGTTCACAGTTCTCATTCTGATCTTCCAATGCCACTAAATCTAAGGTTGTATCTCCTACTATTGATCATCAAGATATCGTAGGCGATCGTTCGTTTTTTTTAATTCCCGCATAGTGTTAACAAGGTCTGAGGTTGAATGTGTTAGTTCAGTACGGTGCCTTGTTTTCATCTTTTATTGTACTGAGATGTACTTAAAGGTCTCTGATCTCACTGTCTTAGAATTTTTGAGCATCCATTAAGTCTTGAATGAGCAAAAGGATGTTTCCATTATCTAATTCCTAGAATGGTTAATATTTATGCACGCAGCCATTGTAAATTCACGGTCAGTTAGACTTCAGATGAGCAAGATGGTGCATGGATGGTCGTTAAAGGTGGTGGCAATGAGGCCTTTGATTGACAGGTCGTTTGCGAGGTCACTCAAATTTGACCTTGTTATTGCGCATGCGCAAAATTCTTAAAAAACACATATAGATTGTACCCATGCATGCACAGCGTAGATGCATATAAATATATAAATATACAATTATACACATTACAAGCAATGTGTGCAGATGCCTACACACGTCTACAGATACGCTTGTGTATCTCGTGGCTTGTGCTAACTTTAGCATGTATGTACACATGCATACATACGCACGTGAATTATAATATGACCATGCATTATAATTTGCTTAAATGTATAAATAAAGAATAGTATATGCCTGACAACATTTCGGAGAGGTATCGTATGTATAGTAGTTATTTACTAGTTGGCACTTGTTCCGTATAAGCGTCCCTATGTGGATGCGGCCGTTAGGGTTACCGTCGGTTGAGATTGGGCATCGTTAGGAATCGTTTATTTTTACATGGCTTATACTCCCCCGCAAAGTGATTAAATGAATAGATTCATGAACAGTGAAATCGTAACATGTGGTTCTATAGTATAGTGTACTCACGAACTGGGAATTTGGATTTTACTCAGGCCAGATGTTGATAGGAAGTTCATTTAATGTGTGGCACTTTTTGGAAATCTCTATGCCTTTGAAAGGATAAGCTTTCCTATGACATACTTTTTTTCTAATTTTTAATAACACATTTCTGATTTCATTTTCTATTTTCTCCATCTGTTTAGCCACCACGGATCACTGAATATACGTTATTTTATACTTATATATATATATATATATATATATATATATATATATATATATACATATATACATATATATATATACATACATAAATATACAAATATATATATACATATACATATACATATACATATAAATATACATATATACATATATACAGTATATATATACATATATATATATATATATATATATATATATATATATATATATATATATATGTATGTATATATATATATATATATATATATATATATATATATATATGTATGTGTGTGTATATATATATATATATATATATATATATCTATATATATATATATATATATATATATATATATATATATATATATACATACATATATATATATAATATATATATATATATATATATATATATATATATATATATATATATATATATATATATATATGCATATGTATATATATACACAGTATGCATATATATATATACATATATATTTATCTATAAATTAATATGATATACATAAATACATATATATACATATATATATACATATATACATATACATATACATATATATACATATATATACATATATATACATATATATATATATATATATATACATATACATGCATATGTATATATATATATATATATATATATATATATATATATATATATATATATATATATATATATACATATATATATATATATATATATATATATATATATATATATATATATGATATATATATACATAAATCATATACACACGCATATACATAAATAAATAAATTAATAAATATATATATATATACATATATAAATATACATATATATATACATATACATTTACATATACACACATATATATACATACATTTATGCATTCGTATGCATATTCCCTATATCTATGTAAATAACTTACAAAAATGTATTTCTTTCTTCAACCAAACGTATCGGCCGGTCCTTCATGCAGCAACGCACGATACAATATGAATTTAACATCAAATATCGATTTCCAAAGTAAGTGGTGCTATGTTATATCTATCGGCGTCGCTGGAACCCCGGGCAGGAGTTATGAACGGGTGAACGACTAGGTGGGGGAGATGGGAATAGGAAATTTCTATTCCTTTATTAAACAAACACACATATCTATATGTATATGTATATATATATATAAAATTATAATTATATATATATATATTATATATATATAAATTATATATGTATGTATGTATAAACATATATATGTATATATATATATATATATATATATATATATGTATATATATATATATATATATATATATATATGTATATATATATATGTATATGTGTGTGTGCGTGCGTGCGTTCGTGTGTGTGTGTGTGTGTGTATGTATGTTTGTATGTATGTATTGATATAGATAGATATATATGTATGTTACTGTGACCAAATTTATATTCAAATGCAACATTCCTAATAGATGTGACATATACTAACAATTGGGATAAGTATCAAATGGATTAGTTTCCATTGTATCGTCAGAGAAGCCATGTTAGGTTTCTGAGGTATTTTATCTTGAATAATTTATGTAATCTTGTAAAATATGACCATACTGGAAAAGAAATTATATATATATGATGGTATTAAGATATATTGTTTTTGATTACTTATATGATATGATATACGAATAATGTGTTAAAAGATGTATTGGAAAGGAATGTGAATAAACAAAATGGAGCGGAATGAAGGGAAATTAGAAGATTCGATATGTAATGAAGAATCAATAAAACCCATAGAATTCCCAAGATTTCCTGTTCGACTTACCAAAGACTTGGCCATCTGCAACAGTAAAACTCAGACCTCAGGAATGGAAAAGTAAAACTCATCCATTGGAGGTGCACCAATATCACTCAGACCTTACACCAGTAAAACACTCCTCGGGGTGAACTAGTAAAACTCATAGCATGGTTCCATCAGCAAAACGCAAGTTGATAGTAATCAAATAGAAGATGGTGAAGTAAAACCTAGTTTACTTCAACAAGAAACATATGTCCAAGATACATCTGGTATGGGTTAATTTAGAACACACTTTCATACAAAGACCAGTGTTAAACCCACAAGCTAAAAGTTTTGAATCAGAATTGAAACGACCACATATATCAATTAGACAAGATATATCTAGTTCGTATTACGGGAAGTGGTTGATATTTTATTATAATAAAACACAAGTGAATTGCCAGGCCTGGAACCAGAAATTTCCAACCTGGTTTCAATTTTTTGAGATTTTCATCGAATCACGTGTAACGAAGCTTGCTGAGAAACTAGGTTAATATACTAAAGGGTCAGACAAAGAAGCAATTGGAGGACTTCTACGATTTCACAATGAAGAAGTCTTTCATGAGGTTAAAGGCATAGTAAATGATAGGCTTAGTAGTAAATAGCTGTAGGAAGAAACTGAGTGAGTGACAAATGATTTTAAAGAATGATGGTCATGCAATACCGGAATTTTCTGACAATAATGAAGACATCTGATCCTCTTAATATCTTGAATAATCCTTAAGAGGATAACAAATTGTTGCAAAGTCTAACCCCATCTATAATTGAAAGATGGAATTCAAGTTTATAAATGGTAAGATACACCCCCCCCCCCTTTAAAGTTTCCTTTTTTGTGATTTCATAGATGTAGAGGCAAAGGAAATTTGCCTTCCAATCTCTTCTTTTATTGCAGTAATGTCATCAGGTCAAAGGTATGATGTAGCTGACTTCAAAGGTAGGAAGGAAGTTAAATCCAAAACTAGCAAAGTTGGAACAAAAAGGTTAGTGACCAACTCAGATGGGGTAAAGGAATCGGAACCAAAAAAAGATGACAAGACAAAATGTCAAGAAATTCCAGTGTCACTTTTGCAAAGGTAAACATATCTAGATCAATGTAAAGAGTTAAATTAACCAAGTATTAAAGGGAAAAAAATGAAATATGTCCAATGGTCATTTATTTGAAGCGGTTGCTTAAAGTTTAGCCATATCATGAAAATTGTAGAAGATATGTACAGTATGTAAGAGATGTCATCCAACTTCCTTTCATGAGGCTATACATCAAAATATCAAGGAAAGGGCAGTTTTACATAAAAGGAAAGGGAAGCTCAGTAAACTATAATTCTGTTCAAAGGGTCAACAGATGAGTACAATATTACCTCAAATAAGGTTTGTAAGTCCAATAATAATATAGTCTTCAGTAAAGTAAATATAAAGCACATGTAGTGTATGACACATACAATGATACAACCAGTATGGTTACATCATGAAAGTAATGCATGTTAAAGAATTTAAGTTTGTACATTATTAAATGAACAGTCAGATTCCTGTTTCCTATATGTATCCATTTTGAATAAGACATGAATTAAGGGCCATAAAGTACATCTAAAGCTAGCAACAGTGCTAGGAGAAGAAACACTTGAAAGTACAAAATTTA
>BOPN01008190.1:25000-27500 GCA_017312705.2 Penaeus japonicus | reverse complement strand
GAAAATGGAGCTGAAAAAGATAACGCGATAACCTCGTTATCCTTCGCAAAACAGTTTCCTTGCCCGGCGCGTTAATCCATTTCCTAAGCGAGAACTTTTGCTAAAGCACAGCGATGGATGCGCTGATGAGACATAACAGGGCTCAGGCGCGGATTATGAACATATTCGAAGGAAGAACTATACTAGATATTTTGCCAGCGTTGGGCTAATAGTTTGGAAAGACATGGACTATTTTTGTTATATGAAAGAAAACGGAATGAAGTATAGCGTTGAAACTTGGGTGTTAGGTGTTAAATAACAAGAGTAATAAAAAATAAAGTTAATTTGCTGTGGTTACCCTATAATCACTCATATTATACACGGTCAGAATAACAGCAGCTGAACTATGATCTGCGTGAAAAAAAAATTAAGATATTAACTCTAGTATCACTATATAGCATAATACACACACCATGCATAAGTAATATATATATTCATGTGTGTATGGATATATATATATATATATATATATATATATATATATATATATATATATATAGTCTACATTTGATCAAGCACGAAGGCACACAAGCATGACCGCTCTTAGATTGCACGCATGCATGTCGTGTACATACACTTGTAAATTTGTCTCTTACCAGCTTTGAGAAGAAAAAAGAATGGAGAAGCTGGCAGTGCGCCATATCCCTCTCTGGCGATCTTCCAGGTACAAGTAATCTGAATTTCTACGTAAAATTGTGTGATGAACGAAAGTTATCAACAGAGCTTCACTCCTCTTTGTTTCATAAGAAAGACGAAAGAGGGAGAGAGAAAAAGTGCATAGATATTCAAGAAAAGATTAGCAGTCGCACATCGAGAAAATTGCAATTAAAAAGATAGCGGTTTAAAGAAATACATCACAGTTTCAGACGATGAACTAACAAAGGGAAGATGGGATTCCACAAAGTGAAAAATGTATAAGCCATGACCCGTGTGATTGGATATTCCAGCTCTATGATTGTGGCGGAAGCTGTGTTGGCAGAGACAGTAATTGCGACCGAGGAGATATAACAACTTTGTATGTTGTATACATACAAATACGTACGTCGACATATGCATATATGTTTGAGAGAGAAGAGATAGAGAGAAAGAGGGTATACATATATGCATATGTGTGGTTGTGTGTGAATGTACGAATATATATATATATATATATATATATATATATATATATATATATATATATATATATGTATATATGTATATATATATATATATAAATATATATGTGTGTGCGTGTGTGTGTGCGCGCGCGCGCGCTCGCGTGCGTGTTTGTTTGTGTGTATGTGTGTGTGTATGTATAGATAGATAGATAGACACACACACACACACAAACAAACAAGCACGCGCACACATACATACATACACACACACACTCACATACCCATACATACATATATTTATATATATATACACATAAATACATATACATAAATGAATACATAAATAAATATATGGTTGTGTGTGTGTGTGTGTGTCTACATATTTGTGTGTGGTAAACTACTCGAAAGAATCAGAGTATATCGATCAAAGATTTCATAATTTGTCAAATGTTATATAATTTTAATTTAAGAGACATTTTGATTTCACGTTCGTATCACCAGTGTGCATATAGTATCTATAAAATATCCAGATATAGCTATCACGGGTTCGCTAAAGAATTGTTCATTTTGTTTCTTGTTTTATTGATTGCTGATATTAATTACCTGGTCATTCTTGCTACTTATTTATGGAAATGCGTGCCAAGTCAGATAATACGAAATTCTATAATTATCTTCCAATATATGGATATATTTATGTATATAAACACACACAAACACACACACATACACACACACACACACACACGCATATATATATATATATATATATATATATATATATATATATATATATATATATATGTATATATATATTCATATATATATATATATATATATATATATATATATATGTATTCATATATATGTATATATGCACACACACATCACACACACACACACTTGCGCGCGCGCAGGCGCGTAATAGGGTATTCCACTTCTGCGAGACTGGTGGAAGCTGTAATGGCAGAGACAGTAATTGCGAACTTAGGGACCAAGCGTAACTTCGAGGCAGGTTCTGAGCGAGTGTAGTTCAGGGATTAGGGAATGGGGGAGGCTGAGTGACTTGCTGGTTGGCTGGTCTTTGTGATGGTTTCGAAATTGATCTGAGTTGGTGCACATATAAATGTATGAATACATTGGCGAGCGAGGAATACCAACTACAACCAGATACACTTTTACATGCAGATATGATGAAGGCCACTTTTATATCCTCTATGCAATATATCATCAATTCTATCAGTTTAGCAAAGAAATGTGGAGAGGTTAATCAATAGTAGAGAGTGAAACGAAAGAAGTTAGGCAAGACAGGGTGCCCTTGATTTCAGTCTTGGCCAACTGACGGCGAAGTTGGTTCGTTACGT